>RAHM01000093.1:818869-1089926 GCA_003713295.1 Parotia lawesii | reverse complement strand
GAGGAGAGGAGAGGAGAGGAGAGGAGAGGAGAGGAGAGGAGAGGAGAGGAGAGGAGAGGAGAGGAGAGGAGAGGAGAGGAGAGGAGAGGAGAGGAAGCAAATGCTGTCATCCCAGCTTGTCGCTGATATGGCTGTTCAAAAAAAAAAAAGTAGAGAGCTGACAAATGCCAAGGGAACAAACATTAGGTCTAGAGCGAGTAAGGGAAGAATAAACAATAAGCTGACAGACCAGACAGTATAAATGAATCAGTCAATCACTGAAATTAAAAGAAGAGCAAAACCCACAGAACTCTGTCAGTTTAACATAGCTTTTAAAGTGTCTAGCTTGACAGAACCTTAGGAGAAAAAGATTATTTCTGTAAGAAATACCGATGACTCTTCCTGCTGTACAAGGAGTCCTACAAAGAGGCCTTGGCAGGCTGGTGCTGGGACGGAGCTCTGAAGAAGCCCAGGAATGACATAAAGAAAGGAGCAGGCTTAGAGGACAAACTTGCCTAGTACTAGCCTGAAAATCCCAAACCAGACCATTACAATACACATAGAAAGACAGATAGATCAGAAGCTGAAGATAAACAGGAACTGATTTCATTAAATAAGCACTCAGCCTACGATAAGCAGGACATTGCTTGAGCAAACAGTGCACAGGCAAAACCTTTTCAAGAACAACCATATTCAACATTTATCTGTGTTTATATTCACTGTAAATATATTTTCCTAATGTATGTCACAATAAGAGCTCCTAATTTTTCACTTTCACTGTATTTTTGCTTTAGTGCATTGGCTTCATCAGTGAGCCTCCCAGATAGCCTCAGGCTACATGAGAGTAGCTCATACCAGCCCAGTGTAAAGGAATTTAACACAATTATGTTTCACTCCTACCTGCAAATTCCTTGAGCTCCTTTGTGTCATTTCTGATTTCTGAACCCTTCCAAATTTACTTTCATTCCTTCCATAATTTCATTGGAACCCATCAGTGCTTGTAGCAGAGCACAACAACATATATTTTCTAAGCGATGGGGAACAGAACCACCTCATATCCATATACAAGCCCTGAGCAGTCCACCCCGGCTCCCTGCAAAGCCCTTGGTTGAATTTTGTCCAGAACAGTTTGGTTTAGGTTATGGGACTAAATCCCAGTGATTCTGGCTATCAGAAGACCAGAGCTTTGGTTTCCTGAACACATTTTTTCTTGTCTTGGTAACTACTTGCTTTCAGGTCCCATTTTAAGCTCTCACATAAGTGCCCTTTGGGACCATCAATACCAGGACCTGCCCCATGAAGCCCTATGAGGTGCAAGCAGGGATCAGGCTGGCACAGGGGCCACAGTTAAGGAGGTTCTGGGGTGCAGCAGTACCTGAGCACAGTGAGTTAACTCCCCCCCAGCCCTCACTACTTTCCCCAACTTCCCAGAGCTGTGGCTGCTCCATTCCCTGCCTGGTGGCTAAATGCTACAGCGGCCTGTCAGTATCACAGCACCAGGTTAATGGTTACATTCGCAGCATGAGCCTTTTTCTCAGTTCTCATCAAAACTGATGTGTCCTGAAGAACTGGTGGTGTATTCCTTCAAGCTTTAAACCCACCCTGACTTCACTGGGAAATTTGACTGAACGAGCATTGCAACACAAGAGTTTCAGTGTCAGCTTCAAGAGTCAGGGAAATTGAAGAAAATGCTCAGATTCATTTTAGTGGTCCTTAGACGGTAAACTTATAATTATTTCTGTGATTATTTCATGTATGTTTTTATAGATTACAAGAAAGAGCCATTTATGCTGGGAAAGACCAAATGCTTCCTGTGTTTCTCTCCATGTATCTAGCCTACAACAATGATAGTTGCTATGCTCTGCCTCTGAAATAAACTGAATATTTAAACAATGTCATTTTAGTCTTACATTTTGACTGAGTTCCAGTTAATTAATCTTCTTCCATTCCTCATCGCTCCTTGGCACTGAGAAAGCCTATGCACAACAGTATTTGTATTTCAAAGATATAGGAAGCTGTGAAAGAACAGCATGAACGAGGAAAAGCTACACAACAAAGATTTCACTGTTTCTTGAGAAAAGAAGGCTCAGGAATGACCTTGTCACTCTCTACAACTGCCTGAAAGGACGGTGTAGCCAGGTGGGGATCAGCCTCTTCTCCCAGGTAACTGGCAACAGGATGAGAGGACATGGCCTCCAGATGTTCAGGTTGGGCATTAGGAGGAACTTCTTCATGGAAGGGGTGATTAGATGTTGGAATGGGCTGCCCAGCAAAGTGGTGGATTCACCATCCCTGGAGTTGTTTATAAAGACTGGATGTGGCACTCAGTGCCATGGTCTGGTTAACATGGTGGTGTTCGGTCATAGGTTGGACTCAATGATCTCAGAGGTCTTTTCCAACCTAATTTATTCTGTGATTCTGTAAAAGATGGTCACATGCTCATGTACAAATATAGGAGGAAATCTTGTAGATATTTGTCATTATGATGTAGAAAGTAAACAAGTACCAGGAAAAAATTAATAAAAAATAGTTATGTTAATACAATGAACTTTGGCTTAGTTTTAAATTAGTGTCGTTTTGGGGAGAAGGAAGAAAATTGCATTCATGGTAAAAGGCATGAAAAATGTGGGCCTTTACCAGATGAGATGGCAACTATTGGTCTTCTGAATTACTTGTGCCATCACAGCCACACCTCTCTGGGGCTGTATTGGCTGGGCCAGAGCTACATTGGATGTAGCCACCAGCCCAAGGTTGTGCCTTCTAAACAGCCCTACTGAAGTGGGTGCTAGCACAAAACAAGCATGAGCTGCAGGCTTTCCTCTTATTTGTAAATGGCAGAAGTAACAGGAAATACCAAATGCTCTTCTCTTGAAGAAATACCTAACCAAGAAGATGCCAGGCACTATGGAGAGGTATGGTGAAAAAAACTGCAGAGGCACAGCTGCTTTCTCACTGCCAGAGCAAGGTGGAAGGTCTTTGTATAACTCCTTTTTAAATGGTTATGTACATACACTATGAATAAATTAGGAATAATTTAGCAACAAACTAACCAGGAGATGCTCAGAAAGACCTTATTAAAAAAGTCCATGCATATGGCACTTCAAAAATGAAAAATCCATAGTTGTCACTTTCTTTGTGAAGATCCTGTTTGAATACAGTCCTAAATATAAGTGCTTGTTAACTTGAAAAACACCAAACCCAATCACCAGCTGAATGGGAATAGCACAGGGTTTGAGAGCACAGTTCTCACCCGCACTACCCCATCTGGCTAGAGCTGGATGGGGTGTCAAATGTAAAGAAACAAGGCGGAAACAGGAAGGGACATTTTCCAGAAGCTGCTAGTGACAGTGGCACTAAATCTGTAGGTATTAACTACACACAAAAGAGCTAATGTCTGGTTTTTATGAGGTCTGAAAACTCTGAAAAGCTGGAACTTCTAAGGGGCAGGGGTAGCTCCTTAGCATCTGAGCTATTATTTGTTTCAGGCTGAGCACGCAGAAACGGAGCCCTCCTAAATCTGTGTGCAATCCTGAAAATGCTGACTTTCACTTTTAAACCCTCTGCTAATTTGCTAAAGTAATTTTTTATTTCCCAGATCACTGCACCTGCAGACTGTACCCTTCTAGACAACTGCAGCATCTCTAGAGGAAATACCTTTTCCATCTACAGAAACAAACGCTATCGAGCTGGCAGACTGAATGGGAAGAGTTCACTTAAAGCCCAGACACACCTGCCTTGAGCATCACGTCCCTGACATTCACCTTTCACTGTCTGTGGCTTTGCCTCTCCTGGGCTCTTATCAGCCATCCTCTGTTCTCATATTCCATGTATCTGCCAGCAGTTGTAGCAAAATTAAACTGCATCTGTTGGATAATGTTTAGAGTTTCCATGCTGTATAGCACTCTTTGGCCTACAGTCCCCAAAGACAGATTTAAACTTCTGGTTTGCCTACGGCTTCAAGCAGAGCTCTGTGTGTGTGTGTGTGTGTGTGTGTCTGTGTGAGCCTTCCCCTGAAGTAATTTTCCTTGTTCCCTGTTTACAACAAGCAGGCACTTCAGCACAAACTGGTTTTGACAGGGGAATAATGTGTGTACTGTGCGGGAATATTTAGCACAAAAGATGTTCACTTTACTGGAATTTGCAGAGGAAAACTCTGCCCAGAGTCCTGCCTGAATGGGGAGCCTCCTCTGATTTGCAGCAATTGCAAATGGACAAACAAATTATTTCCATTCCGCATGACACTGTGCAGAATTTGTACAATTTCAAAGCTAGCTGAGAGGAGGAGTTTTACAAAGCCTTGAGGCAAGGTACTCAAAGGTGTTGTGAAATGCCAAAAGGATTTCTCAGTGGGCAAAATAAAGGTTATGTTTTAACAGAGGAGAAAGATCTCAGATAATCCAGAGAGAGCTAAAAGTTTCCTTTCATTGCTCACCACTTGATGCTACCAAAACATATGTTTTGTTACCTCTCTGGAGGCATGAATTAACTAACTGTATTTGGCTGTCAGTGGGCTTCTATTGTTTTTCTTCTCTTCAGCACTCACTGTCGTAGAGATGTCTCAATTCTCACACAGTAAAGAATGTTTTTAGTGATAAAATTCCCCTAGGAACTACACCAAGTAGCATTCAATTTAGCCAAAAAATTATGCAGGCATATTATCAAACTATTAGCTATTTGGACAATGATGAATCTACATATAAACAGGGTTTTTTGCTTGTTGGGTTTTTGTTTTTCTTTTCCTTTTTTTTGGCTTTCAAGAAGCAAATCCCATTTCCCTTTAGGCTTCTCTGCAGGGCATAAGAAGATCTCTCCCCTGTCTCTACCCCACAGCACACTCATCCCAATCCTGGAAACTGTCAGTCTGCTGGCTGTGTGAGACAACAGCCATGGAACCAGTCTTGCTGGGCTGTGAACAGAGAATGTTTTCTATTTGTATTAGTGGTGCTAAGCAAATGTTAGTATTTTTGTGATAAGGGAAGTTCTTTGTAATGAAAGAAATCATGTGGCAGGCATGAACATCGGTGTGCCATTAATCCATTAAATGGGCAAACTGGAGAGACAGTTCAGGGTCCGGTGCCTCACTATTCCTTGCTCTGCCAGAGCAGATTTCTGTCCTTTTTGAAAGAAATTGTATCTATTCCAAAAGATAATGCAATTGCTTGATTTTCTGTCTCTCTGTGCCCCAGCTTGAAATTCATAAAGAAAAGATTCCCTGAAGTTATTTAATATAAGTGGTTCTGAGAAAGCCGGAAATCAAATACAATAGATATTTTCTGGTACCGAGATGTTTCTGTGGATGTGGGAAAGGATTGGATGATCTCGTTAGCTCCCTGCCAGATCATCTCCTATGATTGTATGCAATCAAAAAAATAAAAAACCCTAATCACTCATCCAATACTTCTCCTAAATATTCCATGTTTCCCTTTTTTCCCCTTATGTACTACTTCTGATGGCAGAGAGGGATGACTTGGTTGTTTTTTAAGGTGCGAGCTGAAAGACAAGAGATGGTTTTGATTTAACCCAAGCTGTTTTACCATCTCTTTGTGGTTTCACTTCTATAAACTGTGGGTCATTCTGTTGTCAGTTCTCTTGCTCTTTGGGCTGATTTCACCTTTACTCTTCAGAAATTTACATGTGGGGTATTTGAGCCTTAGATCCAGCTGCAGCACTGAATTCTGCTATAGCCATGAGCATATGTCTAAGACTTCCCATCTCTGCTATCATTGTCCCTAAATAGCTGCTCCCATTTCTTTTTTCACTTCCTCTGCTGGTCACCGTTGGCCAGCTGTGAAATGCTGTTCCTAGGCCACCAAACAGTGGTTTCTAGGGAGAAACATAATGCATAGACTTGTATTTATCTATGGATCCACAGACTAATCCATCTTCCATATCATAATTCAGATTTAATGTAGTATATCACAGTTTGTCCTACCTCCCTAAGCAGAACACCGATGCTCCTAATGGTCCCTGTTCCCTCTCCTTTGTCCTACACTGTCTTTCCACCCTGGGGACCCAATTTTATGCCCAAATATTCCTTCTCCACTTCCAGAAACCAGAATCCCAGGCCACAGTTTGAGGTCTTGATGGATAATAACATATGCATCTTGATTATGCTCAAGATTTACATTAATCACCAGTTTAATTATGAAATAATTTCAATAAAATCTGTCATGCTATTTTGGAGCTGGTGTAATTAAGATGAGAAAGCTCCTCTTTCTCCAGAGCTAAGTAAATTGTTATCAGAAGGCATCTGGATGCTGACATGTGTGAAGAGAGGCAGTGGTCCCAGCTCACCTTGCATTTGGCACTTGCAGGCAGCTCTTGCCTGCCTGCTGCTGCTCACATTCCCTCCCTCCAGACCACAACTCTGATTTTGTAGGTTCAGTCTCCCAGTTAAATTAGAAAGTTATCATAGCTCTGCAGACAAATCATAAGATCAAATGAAGGTTGGCAAGTATTTCTGTATCCACCCTTCTTTCCTTTTTGCAACATTAACTGTGACACCCTTGCTTTAGATGCTGAGATAGAAAGTCAGGCAGGGCACAGATGGACATTGTAGTTCCTGATTTCTTTATTTGTCCTAATTACAACAGGACTTTGCAAAACCCTACCAGTATACTCAGGATAATGTATTTATGCAAAAATCTTCCAAAATTTCCTCGAAGCTTAAAAAAAGGCAGACTCAAATCTTACAAACCCTCATCCCTGTGGCCTGGTTTTTTTTTTTTTTTTTTTTTTCTTCTTCTGAAAGGTGAAAAAATGTTGATAGAAGAAATAAAAATACTAAAATCCTAAGAAATGGAAATTAATTTAAAAGCCATTCTGATGACTGCTTAGCTCTGGTCCTATAAAAAATTGTGTGCAGTTCAAATAAAAAGAATTTTAATCTAATTTTTTAACTAAAAAAGGCTTGTTTTATATGTTCTGCTCAACATTTATTCCATATCTACAGCTGGTCGTTCTTTCTCTTCTGACTTCCAAGACAAAGGCACTTTCCCAAAAAGTAGTGGTTGGTTTGTAGGTCACTCTCTTTGCTTCCCCTTTGACTTTTCTGTACAGCTCTTCTCAGTTTTCTCTGATCTTCCTCCCCCTTGTGCCCTTTTTCCATCCTTACTTTCTAGAGGGCATTACACTATTGTTCCTGCTGGCTTTTCAGCTATTGAGAGCCGTGTATTTTTAGCAGCCATCTCTCCTCTCATCTACTTGGAGGCAAGTGATCACGGTGGTGGGAGGGCACCACAGACAGACTGGATCGTCGCGCTTCCTAATGGCAGCTCAGCCTTTATGTTCTTAGCCTTGGGATGGGTGGAAAAAGGAGATCTTACTGACACCCACCCAGTGAAGCCTTCTGCCAACACTGAAGCCAGCTTTCAATCAAATCAGACTACGTGCTTCATGTAAAAGCAGGGAGATTTTAAAATCGTGACACAACTGCTGCTCATTTTGTTCTTTTCAGAGACTTATCAGATGTCCAGATAACAGGTTCAAATCTTTTTCTTCTGCAGGTATGAGGAATAGAGGCCTTTTTGTTTCCTTTTGTGACAAAAAAATGGTTTCTGATCTCAAAGGAATGTAAAACATGAAGCACTAAGTAAAATATACAATAAAATTTTAAAAAAGAGTATTGTTAAAATTAAATTTTTAAAAGGGGTATTGTTAACACTCAACCTGACTGGAATATGAAGATTTAGAGGCAGTGAACTGGTACTTGTGCTCTACATAGCTGAAATGAGAATAGGATGCTTATAAAGGGAATTACAAAGGTATGAAAAAAATGTATTTTTTCTACTTCATGGAATTGTAATGCCAATATTAGAACTATTAGTTTAATATGTATGGGCTCTTTATCATGGAAAAAATCATCATTTTGTTCAAGTAGGGAAATGACCATCATTCTGTGGATGGGACAGACTGGCTTTTCCACAGCACCTGGCTCAGATGTCACCTATTCAACACGTCGGATTAATTGGATGGGCAGCTAAAGGGGCCATAATTTTAATGCAAATTAATTTCTTGCTTAAAAACAGGGCTTTGCAATATGAAGGAATAATGGAGAGGACATGCAGAAGATAATATTCAAATTAAGTTGAAATGACTATAATGAATCAGGCTGTCAAAACCAAAGCTTAATACCAACTTAATACTTTCTTAAACCAGAGCATTAGGATTTGAAACATTTTGTACACATATTTTTTTTGTATCCTTATGTAGTAAGTGGACTCAATCTTGTATTTTCTCCTGATAAATATGTGAAAGGTTAATGTATTTCACCACGCACAGACCTTGTTTTATATAATTTGAGGGATTAGTTGTGCAAGTATTAGATATACAATGGATAACTCCAACAGGAACTATGGTTTAGTATAGTTTAGTGTCAAGAATCTGACAAACTGACAACTAAAATAGAACTATTTAAGTCAAAAATAATAATAATAATAATAATAATAATAATAATAATAATAATAAAAAGCCAAATAGCAAGATTTATAGGGAACAAAATTTCACTTTTGGTTCTGCTCCTAGTTATACTGCCATGAATCAGAAGTAGCTCCCACAAAACAAGACTGGGGGAGCAGATAATTGCTGTTGAACTGTGAAAGTCCTTAAGAGGGAACTTCAGTGTTTTTGTTACTTAAATTTGAATTTTAATGGCATCCTTCGGGTTTTCATATTTACCATGTTTCTATACAGATTTAACTGAGCTCTCTGGCAAAAAACACGTAGTTATAAAGTTTTCTAAAACTTGTATTATTTAACTCACTGACCATCTGTTGGATAAATAGCTAATTAATAGTCTTTGTTATTTTTAGAACACTATATCACTGTATGTACCAAAAAGAGCTGTTTCAGTCTTTTGGGAAAATACTGAATAAATCTGAAAAAATGTTTAGGTATTTTTAAAGTAAAGTTAAGTAAACACTTCTGTAGTCCAGCAAAGAATTTTTTTTTTTAAGTTGTTTTCCTGGTTAAATCCTTGCTTGCCTTTTGTTGCTCTTCTATACAAGTAAGATGGAGCTCAGACCCCAAAATTCTCTGTGACGGTGCAGTGAAAAGCATTTGATGTCCCAAGTCAGAAGCACAGAGATGATCCCTCTCTGCCTAACTCCTACATGGCAAACACACTCTTTGTATAAGAAGGGAAAGACCAAAATAACAGAATGGACACTCATAAGGAATAACATTATTGCCACTGCCATGTTTACCCATGGAGAGCCCCTCATGAACCGATTCACATCCTATAAAGAGGGTTCAAATCTGACCTTGACACTGGGAAGCTCCTGGATGGGAAAAGAGTGAAAACACTCCCCATTTCCACTGCACCCACAAGGGCAATTGACATTCTCAGGCCAGAGTGCCTGGCCGTGCTGCCGAGGTGTCTACCTGCTTAATTCTGGGCTAAAACATCCCAGCTGGCAGAGAACGTCCCCTCACTTACGCCAGCTTAGCTGGCCAGACTTGCCATCCACAAGCTATGCTGTGGATTTCCAGTCTGTCGCTCCTACCGCTGATTTCAACTTTTCGTTGAAATGTATAAAGAGAATATAGGGGATAATTTAGGCAAAACAGAGTTTATTGGGACGCACATGAACTGAATGAGAGAACTGCTTTTCTCCTCATTGCTGTCTTAAGGCAAGCTACACCATAAATCTGTTACTCTAAACTTTTAATAAGTTTAATAATACATGAGATCTTGCAGATTTGTGTTTCCAGTTAACCTGTACAGGCCTTCCACCAAACATCAAAACCCTCTAAATGCAAAGATGCTCCCTGCCTGCTAAACAGATATATTTCTGATGAACAGCGTCTGCTTGTGTGCACAGGGGCATTTTGTACATTACATTTTAAACAATATTTGCACAGATCTGGAAGGCACTAAGCCATTTTGTCTTACTGGGTTACAGCTGTTCCTCCATGGTTTCTGAGCTGAATACTCATCAAGTCATTCTTATCAACAAATTAATATGTGTGTTTTTTTAAGAACCCACTCAGAATGCTAATTTTAGGAAGATATTTGAACGAGAAGCAAATTTTCTCTATATGCAATTTATATATCCACTTGAAAATATGGTTTTGTAATGAAATGCTGAGAGATCCTTAATTATTGCAGCTTTAGTGGCACCATTATAATACTAAAAAGAGACCATCTAAAGGATAATTCCCTTCAGCAGAGATTTACTGACTACACACCTGCTTTAGCAAATGAACACAGAATACAGTGTCAAAGCATCCTTTTGACTTAGTGCTGCTTTCCCACTCTCATGGTCTCGGTATATCTCGCACCTGACTGACAAGTATATCTGCAAAGTAATAAATTGTGTGAGAAAAAAAATGTCGGCTAGTTAGTATTTCTGCTGATCTATTAATTCATTTCACTTCTTATGTGATATCACCATTGTGTCTAAGCTCATTTTATGACAAGGCTCACTGAAGTGAAAATCAAGCCCGTGAATTGTTTAATATGAACTAATGAAAACCAGACATAAAAGGCTTTCACAACTGGTTTGAAGCTTTAATTGTCAAGCTGATGTAAATTCAGAGTAAAGCAATGCAGAAAACGGGATCATTTTGTGATAATTGGTTTTAATTAAATAGTCATATGAAGAGCTCTGTCCTGCAAGATATTGAGTGAAATAAAGAGTTTCCAAGGTAAAAGTTGAAATTGCTAAAGAGTGTGAAATCATTTTTCCTTCTGCCTTGCACTTCAGCAATTCAGTGCTGATGAATGTATCTTGCTATAACTTAATTAATCAGTCTTGTTACTGTGGCATTTATTTTGGCTTGATCAACAAATGCTTCTTCACTATACAACCTGAAACCCAAACAAACAGTGCATGAGTGATTTCATGTTTGGGCCTCTCCCACTACTATACTGCAGTAATGCTTGTAGTGCCGGGTCATGGGCTTGGGATGTTCATCCCTTGACTTGTCACACTCCTGCTGGGGCGGAATATGCCCACAGACAAATATCAGAATGAATTCTGTGAGGCACTTTGATTTCCCACACTGATGGCACTTAACAAACAAAAAACCAAGAAAAAGTGTGTAACGCTATTCCCCCTAGCCATGTTCCAGAAATGCTGAAGATCTGAGAAAAGTATTTTGCGTTTTTTTCTCTAGCTACATCTATGACTTTGCATCTTACATAACAATCCTGGGAAGGAGTGGCTATAATGCACTCTGTAGAGTTCATTCTTCACTAGTTTTTTTCTTATACTGCTGTCATATGCCTCCGTGGGTATTTAATATTCAGATTTGATACGGCTTCCCACCCACCTTGCTCTCATCTTGAATTGGTGGAACTAGTCAATCTGTGGATGCTATAAGGGAGGATCAAGCCTTATATTCCTAAAAACACCAAGCTGAATGGCACCTGCTTTTAAGACTATTTAAATTCCATACAACCTACAAGAACTGAGAGACATATTTAACCAGAATTCAGTGTTATGTAAGAAAAGTCATGCAGACAGGAGGGAAAAAGTGTCTTACCATACTGAAGAGATTATCAAAGCTTCATATTATGGAATTTAAGTTTTTATTATGTGCAGAGACTTAACTAACCTCCAGGATAATGGTCTGGAGCATAATATGTTCTGTTCCAGTAACCACCTAATTCTGGCAATCTTTCATGTCTCAACATACACTTTTAGCTAAAGTAATTTTTAGATTTCCAAGCTAAAAAATAGTTACTTTGAGTTAAAGAAACTTTAGAAGTTATATGCATCTAAACCAGTGCCACAACAGAATTCAAGAAGAGAAGGGGTCCTTCAGGGCACAAAAAAGGGAAAAGTTGCTCATTGATAGACCTGGGCAGCCTGTACACATTTATCCAAACTGAAGAGGCAGAAAGACTGCTCTGGGCTGTGCTTCACTTTGCATGAGACCATTGCACCACTCTGATGAAACCTATGAATGAAGTCTTCTCTTGCTGGATCCTGGTCCTTTCTTATCTATTTCCAGGACAATTGGTGCTCTGCCTAGCTAAACAGCAGGAGTCAGAGGACCACAAGATTCCACAGATTCCTGCAGAAGGACCTGTGCTACTACAAACACTCAGCTGCTTCCCACACCCTAGTATCTCCATTTCTCTTGCACTCAGTTCCTCGTGCTCCTAATTTTCCCTGTCCTGAGTTAGGTTTCTACGGGTCCAGTCCTCACTTTCAGAATGCTGACAGTTCTTTTGCTTCAGGAAGCCAACACATTATGTGCCACAGAGCTTAAACAATGTATGGCAAAAACACACAATGTTGCTAATCTCCCTTAAGCCAGAGGAAAAAACCCTAAAATGAGTCATGTAAACTGTGGAAAGTCCAAGGGTTCTATCTGGTGCTGATAGAACATGATACCAGCTGGTGCTCGCACAGCAGCGTGGGTAGAGTTTGATGTCACAGTATTGCATCACTGGCCAAAAGATTGCTTAGGCTATTGCTGTCCAGGCTGCATCACGGTGTTGGGAAAAGAGTCATCACAAATGGTGAGAGGAAAATTGATCCATACTCCATTTTTGCAAAACGTTTATGAAGCTGGAGAAGGTTTACACCAGTGTCTTTTAACTCAGCCATCCAGTTTCAAAGGGCACCTTTGTTCCCCATGCAGGATGTCCTTTGGCAGTACGGAAGTCCTTACTGCTTTTGGTCTGACAGGAAGCTGAACTGCAGTCCCCTAGTACCTGTTTGTGGAACGCTGAATTCCATCCTGCTTGTTGAAAGGTATGGTTTAAAATGAGTGAGGAATAGTGTTTGATAGGTTCTGTTTAGCATGCACGTTCACCGATCTCAGGGGAACCTGCAATAGAAGGGTCCATGAGGAAGGTAACAATCCATAAAAATCAAATGTAACAGTGTGCCTAATACTTAGTGGCAGAATCAATATCTGAAGGACTTTCTGTTTTGATGCCTTTGAGTGATGCCACAGAAACCTTCCTGCTGCAGGGCTGATGAATGCACTCAGCAGAGGTGATCTGACAATTGGGTGAAAAAGAAATCAGAATCTGGCCTCCCTGAACAAGACTGGCTTTAATCGTTACATTCAGGAAGAGAAAGTAACTACAGGGAATCTAGTTTTATCTGGAGCACTACTGTTTCAATTGACTCGTCACATACTGGAAATATACTTTAGCCCACAAACAGTAACATTTTCTTTGGAAAGTTTTCGCTTAACTGGCTGAATTTTTTTTGGAGATGCAAAAAATTTTGACCAAAATTAGTAGCCACTTCTGAAATGGCAAAAAATTCTGCAGAACATGGACCTTTCTGTTCTTGCCAGCTTCATTCCCACTTTCCTCTTGTGCGTGTGTGCTTGAGTAAAAAAAAAAAGTCCCCATGAGAATTCACCACATTTTTATCTTTTTGCAAGAGAAAGTTAATTTTGGGTGTTCCTCATATATCTTCGTCATGCTGGACATAATTATCAGGCCAACCTAAGCAAACTCTTCGTGTAACGCGTCCTGAAGCACAAGTGCATATGCTCTGTCTCATTATTTCTCCATTTTTTTACTGGAAATCTCAAAGAGAAGAACAAGCTACAGGACACAGATGAGTGGATGAAGGACCCAGTCTTTGGAATTTGTTTTCCCATATGTGTCTGTAATCATATACTATTTTGTGAACTACTCAGCACTTATACTTGAGCCTGACTGGTTTTCTCCTGTCTACCCATCACATACTGCATTTGCTCTCAGCTTAGCACACTCTTCTTAGTGCAGTGGAGCACCCAGGGGGATCAATCCGTGGTCTTGGCAGGCAGCAGCACTTCTGGTGTCAATACCTGGTGGCTCCTGCCTCAGCTTCTCCTGGGTAACCTTCCTGGGAGAGCACAGGCTGAGAAAGGCTGTCACCTTTCCCTACCAGATAGCAAGGCGACAGAGGCCTTCTTCATCCGGCGGGAGGGGAGCAAACAGAACTTTCCTTGCTGCACGCCATTTCCATGTGGAAATTCACTCTATTGCAAGTCATTTCTGGGCCATCTCTGTCTCTTGGAAGATGGATGCGCTTGGAAAAGTGTTTTTGCCTATTTCTTCCCTCACCATCTCTGTTGTTTCCTTTTATTCAGTCTTTTGAATTTTTCTCCTACATTACCTATTCATGTTTACAGCTAGAATGTTCTTTTCTTTATTAAAGCAGGCTTTTATCCTTCCCTTTGCATTGCAATCATCCATAACAAAGTATAATAACAATACTTATCATGTACATAAGGCTTAACATCTTCAAAGCACTGTGAAAAGTATCCCCACTTCTGTGAGGTAGGTAAGCAGAGTTAGGGATGTCTTACAGAGCAGGCGAGTGAAGCAGCTGGGCAAGCGATGCCACTCGGGACAGAACAAATTTTAGCAGCAACCATGACTCAGAAGTTCTTTCCAATCTCAGCTGTTGACCATTAGACAGGACAACTCTGCTGCTGTATTTCCAGCTGTTTCTCTTTGCCCCCTTTCAAATGCCCAAACCCAAGTTTTGTCTTTGTTTTGCAAGTGCATTTCTGGCTTCAATTCATCTCAGAATATGGTAGGATTTTTCCCCCTACTTGTATTTCAAAGCAGAATTCTTTTGCAGCTCAACTAAAGCAAGGTTTTTCTTACTAGTACCTCTTTTTGTAGTTCAAAGCAGGTTTTTTGACTTCTTGTAGTTCAAAGCAGTGGTCTTTCTCTTGTAGTCTTAAACTAGGGTTCTTTTTAGCTCAACTCTAGATATATTGCTCATCTCAGTGAATTAGATATGCTACACGTAAGCATTCCAGACATTAACTCTTTCCTTCAACACCAAGACAAACCACAGACAGCTTCAAAATCTTGCTGCTTCCCATCATCTCCTTTGGCTGTCTGTTTCTCTCATGATCCCTGCTATTTTCAGTTTCAGATCTGAGACAGATGATGTACTCAGTGCAGATGTGCACATGCACAGCGCTCAGACCATGTTCCCAAATGGAACTTCTGTATTTGATTTGGGGGGGAATGCTTGTATTGAAACACTGACATGACTAGAAATATTTCACACAGCCCTCTATATTTCTGAAGAGATATTAATGGTTTTTTTCCTGCTTTCTGAAGTGCGGAGGAGTTACTTGTTGTTGTTTCTTTCCCTCTGTCCTGACAGTCCAGAACACCAGGCTAATGGCTCTAGCCCAATTGTCCAAGCACTGCAGTGAATTCAGATACCCAGCACACAGGACACTGCCTGATAAATACTGTGCTTTGACAAGCAGGCTTTTTCCTCTCACTCTTTCATGCTGTCAGCCTTTTTCTGTACATAACATATATGTTAAAAAATCTTCTAATCCAGACAAACATTGTTTTTTAAATAACATTTCATGAAACATCTCTCACTGGATGTTTTGGGACAACACAAAACTATCAAATGCAATTTGGAGGCACTAGCTTGTTTCACTGATCAGTTTTTAACCCTTACTTATCCTACATTTCAGAAGTCTCTCTGTGGCATGTCGCTGGAAAAGATCTATGCTGACAGAGTTCCATAATACATTATAATGCAGTACTGAGAAGGAAACAGAAATAACTGGGAAATGTATTTTTAAAACTATACAGCTCTTTGGAGAGAGGAATGAAACTAGAAAGACTGCACAATGGGGTCTCTTGAAGAGATTTGCAGCTCTGGGCTACCTCCTTGTGTGCTCGTTTCATCTAACGATTGCAGAAACTTCTTTTCTCAGTGAGTCAACCTATCAAATGCCGTAAATGTGGTGTGGATCCATCTAACATGAATCTATGCTGTCCTCACACAGACCATGGTCTTTGATTAATAATACATGAAGCAGTATCATTTCAAGCATGGAAGATTAAAAATCTCGAATTCTTTAAAGTGATTTACAGCTCTGGCAATTGAAAACTTTTACTGCCTCACTGCATGTGCTGTAGTCTGAAAGAGCAAATGCTCGTCTGGTCCCAGATGCCACCACGCCATTAAAAACAAGAGGCCTTAGGATTCCCCATGGTGTGACTGGGGCTTTAACTTCTCACATAATTGTCCATTGCGTGTCTGCTTCTGTGCTGAAATTCTGGTCTCCACAAAGTTAATTTTTTCACCTAGTACTCCCTCTGCTCCTTTCTGAAGAAATGAAAGTGTATTTCCTGTGAATTGCTAGAAGCTGTGTTAGCTTTCCTCTCTCTCTGGAGGAACATATTATAGTCATGGGAATGCAGCTGATAATGGCTGTAGAAATAACACTTCAGCTCAAAGTTTCTTTAAGCAGTACTTTGTCTGTCACCTGAGTATTCTCAGGACTGAAAACTGTTATTCTACCTGCACGGAAAAATGTGTGTGTTTTTGAAAGCATTTCTCTCTCACCCACAAATATGCACACACAATACCTGCCTCCACTGAGCTGAAAGCACTTGCACTTAGTACACTCCAGTAAAAGTCCTCTCCACAAGTTTCTCCTATTTCTTCTTCATTAGTAAAGGTTTTGATATTTTCTAGGCAGAGTATCTCAGAAATTTCATATGTGGGAATACAAAGTCCATCTTCTTAGCCTTACCAAACAGAAAGAGGGGTGATCAGGTTCCCAGAGAGACAGAAAAATAAAACCAGTATTACCCCATCGAGTGGCACCATTGACTCAATAGTTTTATCCCCTAGTCTTAGTATATTCATTCAGTGGGAAGCTAAGAAATGCTGTAAAACAACTTTGCATCAAATTCTCTTTGAGTTGATGTATTCCTACCTCCTAAAAGAGTAGCTGGGTTTTTAGCAGCTGCCCACAGGAAAGCCACCATTGTACACATAATTGTGCATGGCAGCTTAACAGCCTACATCAGCTGCCATGGTCTTCACCCCTCTTGTAAAAGATCAGGCTCTTTTACAGGTAGAGGAGACGTGGGTAGGTCTAAGATCACTACTAATGAATCCAGTTTGCTCCTCTGCAGCTTGTTTCATAGTTGTATTCTACATAAAACAAGCCAACTTTCTTTCACATATCCAAAATCTGTGTTTTACCCAATGTAGGTGTTTCTTGACAAATACAACACAAAAGAAGATAAATACAATGTAAAACAAGACTAGGACCACACTAGGAGTAGAGTTAGATCTAATGAGTTCAAAGGGAGTTTTATTTGCTGTAACATACTTGCTAATGAGGCTGAAGTTTTCCAATGACATTTATGGTTCTGTCCTATGAGATATGTATGTTAAAGGCTGAGGACATCCACTCTGATAGTGTCCAAAATCCACAGTCCTAAGGACATCCACACTGATGGTGTCCAAAATTCACAGACATAACAGCTCACTGAGGAAGAAGCGGGCCTTGTTTCCTGACAGCTCTCTGCAAGGTGACCTGAGCATCGGTGCTGACTGCAGCTCTCACAGTGATATTCCCTGGTCACTGTGGAAACCTTTTTTCCACTACGAGGTATCAGTGCCTCAGCAGCTGGGAGATAGTGGGAGCTGCCTGGGAACTAGCATCAGATGGATTCCAGGCAGGGTAGGGTGGACACTCTGCTTACCCTAATGCCAGGAAACAGTCCTGTTCTCCTCCCTGGCTACTCCGGATAGCTCTCAATGAAATGCTTGCAGAAGTATGTCTGAGTGACTCATTTGCAAGGAGTAATTTATCAAATTGATTTAGTCTCATTTCCTGTTTGTGGGACTGTCCACATGCAAGTCACGATTTCCTCAAATTTATTCATTGCCCAAAGTTAATTTTGTTTAAGCATGTGGACTGAATATGAACTGTTTTCTGTATTTGATCTCCCTGGCTCCAGAAAGATTGGCAAATAATTGTAGGAGATCAAATCTATCACGTGGCCTCACTTCTGTTTCTTGACTGTGTGAAAGCAATGTTGGAAGTGAGCATAAAGCTGCATAAAGGGAGTTCAGTAGGTGTCTTGCATCTCAGTGCACAAACGAGAACAGAATGGCTTCAGCTCTCACATCCTGTGTAAATGACCACAGGCTGGCGTGCTCAGGATCAGTGCGAATTCCAGTCAATGGCGTCACTAGGAAAGATTGCTGCCTTGTGCTCATTTCAGTGACTGCCATGCCTAAGCAGATCTTTCATCAGCATAGATCAAGGCTGAGCCACTTAGTCCAACTTGTTCATCTCCTAGCTGAGACTTATAAAATTATTTCTTCCATCACGGTAAACTACTGAGCATCTTTTTAAAATACCGTTATATAACTTTTTTCTGTGACTGACTCATCTCTCCATTATGTCACTGTTATATTAGTAAATGCATAGAGGATGTTCCTGATTTAAACAAACAAGCAAAAGGGCAATCAGTCCCTACATACTCAGGCAAACAATCTAGAAACTGAATTATAGATAGGCCTAAAGTAAATGTATGAGTGTGTTCAAGCTGATTTGTTGACTCAGTTCTATAAACACCTCTTGGATTTTAATCCACACTTTTTTCTGGTTTTATGCATCATTCTATTTTTTTACAATTCATCTTTTGTGTTAGATTTCTTCATGTATTTTGTCATTCAGAGGCTTATGAATACAACATATTTCAAGATGTGGATGTGATATGTATCTGTTTTTCTCAGGAAAAATAAAGAAGCATAAAAAAATGCATAAAGAGTGAAGAATATATAAACCCCAGCATGTAACAGCAGCATCTGCAGTAACAAAAGCAACAACACTTGCTATTCATATCTGAACCAACCCCACACTTCCCATTGTACTTTACTGAGGCATCTGATTTTATCTGGGCACAATCTGTCCCTTTTGTTCTCCTGCACTTTCTTTGGTGTACATTTCCACTGTGGGAGTGGTCTGATGAGACTTCTTGCCTCTTCCATCCTCACTACAATCAAGTTAGACTTGTCAGTGAGAGTCTATCACTGGATTTAAATGGCTCATGTAATTGCTTCCTTTACTTCACAATCTTCCTAACCTTCAAAACATCAAAAAACCCCTAGAGTTTTTGTTTTCAGGGGAAAAATGGGATGCACAGGCTTTTTAAGATGGTGAACAGCATCTGAGTCCATGCTACTCAGCTTCTAAGATTATCAATCCCAAATACAGACCAGGGGGGAAAAAAAGAACGCACATAGAAAAGAAGGGAGTTTCAGAGTGGTACTTTAAAAGAAACAGTTGGCTATTCCTAGCAAAAAAAAAAAAAGTAAATTGTATTTTTACGAGGCACAACTGTGATAACTATATGATTGTGAAAATCAGTTTGGATGAAGCGTTTACCTATTTTTCTCTGAGTTTGTATGGCTGCACTTTCTTCCCCAAATAAATAGTCCCTCAGACCTTCCTTCCTCTTTCTTTCTGTGTCCATCCTAACAAACCAGCAAATGTTTAAACTGGCAAACGAATATTAGTAAATTGTTGCTGCTCCCCAGGACACAAGGCGTACACCACTGCACTCGAAGTCAGAGCAAATCTGGTCTGAATAAAAAGCATATAGCAAGCCACTGGATCAGAATTTAGCCTCTTTCACACTGCTTAGCACCAGCACAGCAGAACAATAAGGTCTCTTACCTGTACAGTGTGCTTCTCTGTATTGGATTGGTGACTTACCCAATTGTTTTCATATGCCCTGGACTTTCATGCATATAGATATTTTCTGCCCTGATCATAATTACATCATGTAGTTCTCCAAATCAATTTTGGCTATACATTGTTTTATCTAAAGTGTTCTAAATACAGAGGCAGATACATTTTGTATCATTAATTGATTAACCAAACTCCTAGATACCACATCACAAATTTATAACTGCAAATTGAAGGCTAGTTCCTTAGCTCTTCTTTCTTGCTTTCTTGCTTTCTTGCTTTCTTGCTTTCTTGCTTTTTTGCTTTCTTTCCCACTTTCCCGAAGAAAGTTTGGTAGCCAGGCTTCATTAAACCCCTGAAATAAGTGCCTTTGACAAGATCTCAACTAATTCTTCTGGCTCCTGGACCTTTCCTTGGAAGAGTGGAACACAGTGCCTCTGTGGTTCATACTTAAGCTCTCCTCTTTTTTTTTCGTTTTAATCCATGTCACTTTTATCTAGCAMCCATCCTACATGTGTGACAAGTAGCTGAAACTAGGCTGTTGTTGATTTCCAAATATATATCACTGTGTTAACACTTTCAAATAAGCACTGATCTCCCAGTGAAGAGATGAATTCAGCTGATAACATTTTACGAGACCTGTTCCATTAAATTCATTGCAGGATCCATTTTAGACACTTATGAACTTAAGGTTACTTCGTTCTTCCTTCTACCAAGGCAAGCTTGCCTCTTACACTTCACTTCCACTCCTTCTCAGTCATCTCAAGAAACAGGTCTTTTAGCACATTTCAAGGGAAAGTCTTCCTTTATGGGAAGTGATTTTTAGTTTCAATTCTCTGAATATTAAATTTAAATTCTTTTACATCCAGTGTCACACTAACAAACCTGCGCACTCTCTCTCGTCAGTGTTCAGGATCAGAATTCAAGGCTGTTTGGAAATCCATTAGGACACATCTCTCACTGAGCTAGGAAATGCCATACCCCACTTGACTGTATAACGGCAATTGTCTCCTCAGCACGTCATAAGGAAAAGGCTAATATAGGAACAGACATGCAAACATCATTCATATTTGTTTTTTCTGAAGACTGTGAGAAACTAAGGCATGTGCTTTCAGACCACATGCAGTCATCTTGCAGTCTTTGATATACTGATATACTTTGCAACGGTATTGAGGCAAAACAGCAGCACCCTTCCTGAAAACAATGGCCCTATCAGGCCTAGTTAAAACCTACAAGAGAAGAGGACATCAGGAACAAAGGAAATACATAAGGTGCAATTGAAGACAGAATTCAGATGAAGGTTTATTAACTTTTTTTCTAGTTTGAATTTCATTTTGTAATTTCCTGCTCACAGTTCTACTCTGTTTTTCTTATTTCTCCCCTCAGTAGTGTTTGAAGCTCCTTCCAAGCCAGGGCATTTTCAGCCAATTTCAGTGCTTTTGACTGCACTCACATCCAAATCAATTTGAATTATTGTTATTTTTTTTCTATTCAAGAAAGGTTATGCACGGCCAGTCTGCAGTTTCTAGGACAAAAGTCAAGCCAGCTGCCCACAGACTTCTCATATTGCTTGCTGTTTGTATTTGAAATCTCACAGAAAAGGAAAATTTTTCTTTGCACAGTGCATCTGGGAACAATTGATAGAGTTTATGAGACCAACAGAAACTTGAGGTGTATTTAAGCAGGTTTTGGAACTCTATAACAAACGCCTGACCCAAAGCCTACTGAAGTAAATGGAAGAAAATTCCCACCAATTCCTGTGGTCTCTTTGGATCAGTCCCTTAGTTCCTTAAGCCAAAGGACACAGTAAAGCACTTCTGTAATTAGCAATGCCTGACTTCTTTGCCAGTGACACAGCCTCTGGAGGCAGCACATGTACTCTCTGTTTTCTGACTTAGCCTCAGAGCAGGAGCACGGAAGACTCATTGATGTAGGCAACTTAAAGTTATTTTAAAGCCTTACTGCAGCTCTACTGGGCTTTGACAGCTCTATATGCACCTAAAGTGATCAAGGATGCAAGATAAGCACAGGCTACAGCTCCTTCTGTGCATATGAAATTTGTAGCGTTTCGTACCAATAAGCTGCAGAGAATGAAATGTCAAGGGGTAAAAGAGGATCATTCACCGAGGACAATAATCAAAATGCTGAATTTATGCCCCAGGTTTGTGCCACAGAAGCCCTCACTTGGCGTGTTTCTTATCATAAGACTGTTTTTTTTTACCCTGCCATGTGAATTTCCTGGCCCTGGACAAGATTGGTGCTCAATCTATAGCAGCCACCACTGCAGATGAGCAGCCCTGGGTGCATTGCACGGCACCTAGGACTGCTACAAAGTCTTCTCATAAAATATCCCGTGTCCTACTCTCTTTCACTATCTCCAGAGCATATCTGTGTCATTCTGTGGAATTTTTTTCCAACTAATGCTAATAAGAAAAATCTGGCCAACACAATCAGGCCTTATTTTCTGTAACTTCTAAAAAATATGCTATGAATTCCTAAACAATATATGCAGTTTAGAAACAAAATTGATGGGTTTATAATAAAAAAAACTACAATGAGAAAATTAAGAGATACAGGCACATGCTAAAAGGTAGATCTTCAGCTGAGACTTGGAAGAAAATTGAGAGTTTATGAGTCAAAGAGCTATACAGAATCAGTTTCAGATGTCARGAACTGCACAAAAAACGTACATCAGGAACCGCAAGTGGTGAGTTGTACAGAGACAGAAAGAAAATTCAGCTGTAAGACGAGTATGAAAAATGAGGACGGTGATTGCGAAAGAAAACACCAAATAAAATATCGCAGAGCAAGTTTTGTGTAGCACTCAAGTAATACTAAGTCCAAGTGAGAAATAAAATCGGGAGCTCACAAGAGAGGCAAGGCTATAGTTTAGAGAAGGTGGGTAAAGCCCCAGGAACCTGCTGTTTGAGAATGCCGTGGAAGAGAGAACTGAGCTAACCAAGGTAGATCTGTACCAGTAACATGGCAGAGGAATCCAGCAGACACAAATCAAGTGCAGGCAGGCTTGGGCAGTGCTCCATAATTGCAGCATCAATAGGGTGCATGCTGTTTTCCCTGGGAAGAGATTGCTTTGGAGCACCTAGCCCTTTACAGATATCTTTGTAGCATCACTCTGTTCTCACAGTACCTCACAAGTTGAAAGATCTTTTTTTTCCCCTAACTATTATATTCTGAAGGTACATATGTAGGAACAGAGGCAGAGAATCAGATCGTTGCATTGCTTATGTGCTTACTTGTAGCGTGATGGAGGAGCAACGCTTGTACATTGATTAAAATTGCTGCTTCTCTTCAGACTTGCCATTCAAACAGGTGAGCTGTCTCTCTCAGTCCACAGTGCTGTGAATGACCAAAATGTCCAATAAAAATAGTATTTAAACATAATTTTTGGTTTAGTATTACCCCTGGGCCTGATCAGAAGGATTGAAAATGCTGGGCTTTTTCTATCAGCAGTAAGGGCACTTAGGAAGTGAGAGCTCCTCTTTCCTTCAGACAGGTAAGAAACCATGGTGGTACATTTGAAATTATCCCTGGATGTCCCTTTTCAATTAAAGCTGGTCATAGCTGACCTGTTCTTTATTAAATGTTAATCCGTAGCTGCTTCTGAGACACCAGCGATTCAGGGTCTGGACTTGAATCCCAACCAGCTCCACACCATTAGGCAATGATGCAGAAAAAATGCTGTTTACCTCCACGATAAGTCTGCTTCTCTAATTATCATCCTGTAATGTGAAGGTTCACAATTAAAAGAGAATGGAGTTTTAAAAAGGACTGCTTGCTGTTTCTAGCCGCTGTTTTTACCAATAATATTAAGTATAAACTCTATCCAGTGATTTTCTGTGATATGTTTTTTTTGCAGGAAGCAGTCCAGTCAGGGAAGAATTAGCATTGAAATATATGAATATTTTATGTCTAAAGTGTKATAGGCACATATTTATTCACACAGAGTTTCTCACAGCTCAGCATTTATGTTGTTTGCTCTGCATTTGACATCATCTGAATAATATGAATCTCCCAGGCATATTATACTTGACAAAACTAATTCTTTCCTACTCAATTGTGCCACAAAATTTTCAGGCTTATATCCTTCAGTTATTTCAGTTTAGCAGATTAAAAAAATTAAATAGCATATCAGTCCTTTCTACTTTTAATTCCAAGAACCTCATTTTGTCTTCTTAATGCCTTCCTCTTTATGTGAGGGCTTCTGGTCCATTCACATAATGTGTTGACTAGGTATGCACAGTGTTTTCTTCCACAGTCCAAGTCCAAACTAATTTTTTATACAAGTATTTCCTATCAAAGTAAATGTAAAAAATGTGTAATGAGGTATGGTTCAGGGATGCAGACCAGGACTTTAATTTTTGCTGAACTTTTAAAGGAATGAGAGATCCTTCACTTCTTTCTTCTAGTGCCTGAGATAACAAGTGCTTTTCCTACACATCTTTCTCCTATTCTTCCATTCTCATTCTCTTCTCAACATTACCCAAGGGTAAGCATCCATCTGAAAAGAATTCTTGTCCTTGTACCATTCGAGTTTTTTTCTACTCTACTCCCCCATATCCCTGCCCTCGTAACATTTTTCACGAGGCAATGCTATTGCAAACGTAAAAGTTCTCTCCCAAGTCAAAGACTGTCAGGGTTCCCAGGCACCACTGCTGCTGAAAAGAGGGACCAAGTGATGATCCCCTTCAGAGTAGCTGCTACTTCTTGTAAGCAGCAGYGATTCGTTTGAGATGGTTTCTTTAGCCTTGAGGTTCCCCATAACGAACTGAGTGCAGAAGTGCTGGTGCCTCGACCTAATCTTTTCAGATTCTCTACTGTATCAGACATGAGTTGTCTAAAGACCTTCTGAGGTATTATATTCTGTCTTTGATAATGACAGAATATAATACACAACATGAATTGTTGTGGGAGAGCATAACTGTACCTTGTTTAACTGGCAGAGCTGGTTAGGAAATAACACAACTTGACTGCAGTTTCCTTATCTAGTACACGTATTTGTCCAAGCAACTTCATGGCAGATGACAGTCACATTCTGACAATCCTCCTGCTCRTGTTAACGTGAAAAAATGGGGCTCTTAGCTGGGCCTTGTCAGAAGTGCTTTTGTGTGCATTAATCTAATGGGAGGCTGGAGCAGAGCAGCCAAAGACAAACAACAGTGAGGAGACTCACTGTGATTTCCTCTAGTACTTTACATTTTTGTGGATCTATTAAAAGACAGAGGAATATTTTAAAATGCCATGAAATCTGACACTTTTGTTTTCGCATGTGTTGCTGCCAGAAGTTACTTTCCCTGTTTCAGAACAAATATGACTCTCAGAGTTTTGACAGACAGAACAAAGAGGACAAGTTTCCTTAAAGCAAAGCCAGAGTCTCGCATTTGTGACTGTCAACCCAGATATTGTGTAGGAGTCCAAATCCAGCTGCACTGCCCTCTATTATTTTTTAACTCCTCTCTCTGTTGTTCAAAATTCCTTATTTCACGCAGTTATTTGATTTGTTGCATTATTTGATTCAAGAACACTTAATTTTTTTAAAAAGGGGTGTAGATTTTATATGTATTCTTGCCAAGTGCATTCTTTCTGAGGTATAACTTTACAGTGTACCTACTTCTGCTAAACTGTACACTGTCATAACACTTCTTTAGCAGCAACACTGAATAGTTATTTAGTTACTTAAGCACCAGCTGAATGGTTGACATTATCGTTTAGGCAGCAGTTACTACCTTGTAATTGAAAATACAAACAACACAGTAGATGAGTATGTAGGATTTCTACAGTCATTTTATGTGCTAGATTTACCTAAAAGCAGTGGCTAAGCATCACCTGCAAAATAGCTACAATGGTCTGTAAACTGGCAATTTAAGATGCAACTACAAGCGCATGATAATAGAGTCAGATGGAATATTAATATAACTCTCTACTTATTTGTATATGCATGCATATATCTTGAAGAAAAACATTAGGCCTCAGTCGTCAGGTTTTTGTTGTTTTTGTTTTTTTCTCTGTAGTTTCTTTTTTTGTGGGGAGGGGAAGGGCATTTGAAATTCAAGAATCCAAAATAGCTTCTTGCAAGATCCATGTTTGTTAGACTTTTAAAAAACTTGGATGCAGGATATTTTCCACCATATAAATAATACCCACAACAAAAGAAATGTAAATRTACGACTGTCCTCTTCCCTGCTCATGATGAAGTGAAAAACACTGTCATCCGTCTGGTGTTTGCAGTACAGATCTATTCAGTTTAGCTTACACAGATGCATGTTGAGAGTAAAGCTCCTCTAAACTTGCCTTGGCATGATGCTGTGTCAGGGAAGGTTTAGGCTCAGTATTAGAAAAAGGTTCTTCACCCAGAGGGTGCCTGAGTGCTGGAATGGGCTTCCCAGGGAAGTGGTCACAGCACCAAGACTGACAGAGTTCAATAAATGTTTGGACAATGCTCTGAGGCACATGGTGTGACTCTTGGGGTGTCCTGTGCATGGCCAGGAGCTGGACTCAGTGGTCCTGATGGGTCACTTCCAACTCAGCCTATTCTGTGATTAGAGACAAGCTTTGCTCCAAATAGCTCATTAAACTAGTGACACTGTCCTCAAGAGATGTGGGACACACTGTGACATCACTTTTACACTCTGTCTTCTTGCTCACATGACAGGAATCAATTTGTGTCCAACAGATCCCCCTACTCGTGTAGGCCTGGGTGCCTGCCTGCCTTGTAACACTGGTTCTGCAGGAGCTAAGAGAAGGCAGGGATGGATAGAAGGATGGATGGATGGATGGATGGATGGATGGATGGATGGATGGATGGATGGATGTCATATTTTCTGTGCAGTGCGATTTGTACTTTGAGATCAGGATATTAAATGTAACTGTTCATAGTGCTCCTAAAGAGGGGATCTAATTCTTAATCTCATGGATCCAAGTGAGAGATTGGAAACAGTTCTTTCCATAACCAATTTTTGAATCAACTACCAGTGCTTTATCTTATGTAAACATTGGTTACTGGGATATTCACGAATCATTTAGGAGGAATGTAAGTTGTCTAGGAGTACGTTAGTTAGGTAATTCCCTGCTCACTTTTTCCTCCTTCACGAATGCAATATATTAAAAGGATGTGCCAAGAAGCTCTCATGGAAAAAAGTATAGAAGAGGTATCTCGGATGTAATGTTCAGATAAATTCTTGTCTTATTTTCTGTCTCGGCTCACATGGGCTATTTTGTAAATTCTAAGAGTGAGTTTCTGAGAATAAAATTGTTCTCCTATCAGTCTTGTACAGTTACCTTGTATACCTTTCTATAGTTCCACAAATTATCATGTTTGTTTGAGGGGTGTTATCATTTTTAGAACTACACAATACAATTCATCATGGTGGTGTTACCAGATGTAAAGTAAGAGCAGAAACAGTCTGCAGGATGCACCAGAGCTAAATAGTAGTACTACAAAATGGAGCATTTCAATCAGAAGTTTTCACTAGCAGGAGAATATACTTCCACAGTACCAGCAACACATATCCTGACTATAAAACAATGTCTTTCTAGTATCTCCTTCCTGGCATACAAAAGATATCATTTAATTAATGCAAACCATATTCTGATAGATGAACATTAGACATTTCTTTTGCCTTTTGCTTGCAGATCTTTTCAAAACCCAGTAGCATTTACCATATTTATAAGTATTTGTAAGTGATTTTTTAAACAGGTTTTCACAGTGGGTTTGGTTTGGTTTTTTTTTTCTGTTGATCAAGACAGCCTGGAAGATTTGGAGATGTACTTCTTGCACAGAGAATGAACAAACCTTAGGATTGCTCCTGTTATTTCTTCTTGTTCAATGTGAGGGAAAGCCATAAGTCATTCTGGTTTTTATAGATTGTTATTTTTATAATGAGATATTATTGTACCTCCTTTATCAACTAGAGGATGCATATATCTCATTCTCATCTTGTAGTCCTATATCTTACCAGGGATGATCTCAACACAAACAGGACCCCACGAAACTACTGCATATAAATCTTTGCTGTAACCCTATGAGTTATTCTGATATTCTGAACCTGATCTTTACACTTCCCTTGCAACTTCTCTCTTTTTGTTACTTTATACAGATCATTTGCTATTAAAAGCACTTTCCGGTTATAATGTTCCTCCACTTATAACATTTTGGATCCAAACAGCTCCCAGAGCATATTAACAACTGGTTTTATTGTACAAATGAACTACTCATAACTACTTTCTCCTGGAGTATAGCCATATTCAAAGGAAAATGTTTCCGCTGCTTAACACTACACTGCTATCTTAAGCAAACCTTCAAAACTGGTTGCTTACAGTAGGCACAGCTCTGAGGAAGAGGTGAGGCTAAACATCCCAGAAATAGCCCCACTAGGCAATGAGCTCATCAGTGCATTTTCATGTCACAATTTCTGCAGAGAGAAGTATTTTATAATGGTGTCTTCTGAGGACACATTCATTCTCCTTTTACTCGCCTATGCACTGCCTTGGTAGCAACCAACTCTCCCAAGAGACGGTGAGGACCACGGCATGGCTGCACAGCTTCTTTGCAATGCAGAGCCCTGATTCCTATGAGGTTATCATATTAAGGCAGGCTGGATTCATGGATGCAAGTAAGGATACCCCTATGAATATCATCACCCTATATAAAATCTGTAGGACCTATTTCAGCAAGGAGATGGACACAATCACAGGGGAAAGAATTATTAATTTTCTTTCATCCCAACTTCAGTCCCTTAGCACCAAGTTTGAGGCTTCTGAGTTTGACCCTGAATTATCCGTACCAATCAGCCCATGTTTAGGACTGAAGAAAGTCTAGGCAGAAACTCCCAGTGCAGAACTGCAGTGAGGTAGGTCTGGCTTTTGGGAGTACTACATTGTTGTGAGTTACTGCCATGGCATTTCTTCCAATTCAGATCATATATGAACTAGATATAGAGACTAAAGCCCTCTGTTTTTATTCTTCACTGAACTAACCACAAGACCCCGAACCCCAACCACGGAGAGATGCAGATTCAGAAGCAAGAAATGCAGTCTGCAACTCTAAGGATCATAGATTCAATTTTCTCTGGAAGAAAGGTTCAATTAGGCTTCTGCTTGAGAAAAATACTGTAAAGGAAGCTTTATTTTGTGCAGGATTCCTTACTAAACAGGAAGCAAATCACCACATACTACTTTTAAGGAGACTGCCTGAAAAGTCAAATAGTTTTTAGCATGCTGAACTTCAGGAGGTTTTAATTATATGTTCCCGTTCCTCTGGAAAAGTTGTTGGTTTTTTTTTGCAGTAAATAGGAGCAGGTTAGAGAAGAATAGAAGAATTTAGGTTTGCTCAAATACATTATCTTATACCACTATTATTTAACAGTTTTTGTGACCTAAAAAAAGAGAAACTGCTACAGCCATAGGTCCAAATTTAACTGACATGGTCCCTTGAGACTGCAGTACAGATTCAATGCAAAGATCTCAAAGCACTGCCTCAGCAAAACTGTTTTCCTTGCAAAAATTACAAAAAAGATCCTTCAAGGAGGAGTGACTGGTCACACTTCTGTACCAAAGGAAGGATGACAGCTTGCATGCAGACGTAGAAGCAGGAAGTAAGTCTGTTCTTTAAGCAATTTCAGTAAGGGGGAACCTCATCTTCCAATGAAGATCATTATTGCAGTGGCTGAAAGTAAGCTGCAGTCTGACATGAAGTGTTGATGAACAAAGAACTAAAAGTTTAAAAGTGGAACATGTTACGCATAATTAAATATGGGTCCTTGTTAATCAATAGTGAGTGTATAATTACGTTTCTCAAGGTTATTTAGGCAGGGTGTTGTGAGGAGACAGTGAACAGTCAAGTAGGTAAACTAGAGAATCAAAAATGTGCTCTGCAGCGCTGCCGAGGTTGCTTGCAGTCAGTCTTGTCATACTTGAATGGCTCACACTGAAATTTTTACCAGTAGTCTCATTAAGAAGACATGAAGCAAGGTTAAGGAGGCCTCCAAGAACAGACAAATCCACTTAAGCAATGCTGCAAAACTATTCCAGCAGTGTTGTCTGTGTCTACTTATTCCAGGGTGTCTCTGCATTTCTGCAATTTGAACAGTAGTGAACAGAATCAGACCGAATTCTTTCAGATGGTGAACATTGCTTAGAACAGGTTTGATAAACCCATCTCTAAAATAGTAACATGAGAAATCTCCTACATTTAAGACTAAAATTCTAATTTCAGTGATGGAGGGTTCTGTTGCAAGCCTACATCTGAGCCACTAGACATGATTACAACAAAAAATAATACTTAGAAATGCTTTAAAGAAAATGACTTAGCAATGTGTTAATTTGAAGATGTCGGGTATGTTTATCAGTACCATCCTGCCCATCAGACAGAAACACCAAGCAATGTAATTGAGTATTTTTGCTAACTTCGAAGTTAAAAAGTCAACACCTGAAAAACTCTCCTCCCACAAATTACATCTATTTAAAAGAGAATTCATGTGAAGCAGCTTTGAAAATTTCAATTTCGTCATCTTTTGCCCAGCCATTTGGATCCTATTAATTTGAAGAGAGTCCTACATCCACGTGCCACCTCTGAAGGGCAAGGGCTCAAAGGCTCTGTGCAGCACCCTGAGCATGCACACACTTCCCATCCAGGCCTGGATTGATTTTAGGTGGTTTTAATTTTTTTCATGAAACCTAGATCATCTTTGTATTCATACAGATACTCTACTCATACTGATTAAACTTAATAGGAACCCCAAATGCATACAAACAATGTATGTCATATATATGTACACGTATATGTACAATATATATGTGCAATACTTATACTGAACTTACTTAAGAGAATAAGAGAAAAAAACATCAAATGCAAAGAACTTCAGACAATGATTTCACTTCTATGTCTCTGCAACAGTACGGCCTGAACAAACTCACTTTTTCCCTTAAAAACAAAACCATTACTTATGCATTTTGTGTAGCATTTTGGGATTTCCTGATGAGAAAGCTTTAATCTCTGTAGACACTGAAGGTTACTGCAGATTTCCATTAGATTTTTATCAAAAAGGATTTAAACCACCAGGATGCCAAATAGTAAATATTTTCTCACACAAAAAAATTTTATTTACCTAACCCATAACAGTGTTTTCAGCACGATTGCTAAAGTAAATGAAAGCCACTTAGAAACAAGATTGCTTCAGTAACAATCCCTTTACTTCTTCTCTTTTGAAAACTTTCTGTAAATTTTTGTAACTGTTTTGTTTTAGTACCACATCTCCATGTTAGAACTAGAATTGTATTTGTCCACCATAATTTTTTCCAAACTCTACTGTTCATGGGTTCTGATAAGACGGGATGGGCAATAACTGGCCTATAAGCAGAAAAAGTACAGGCATAACTGTACCAGTAAACACATTAAATTTGATAAAGCACAGACTTTGCAATAAACTGTTTCCTTTACATGTATATTCTCTCCCCTTTGGACATGGCTTTACTGGGTGAACTACAAACACTCCAGTCCAAGAATGCTAGTGCTGGGTATTCCTCACAAAAAATGAATGTAAGCAAAGAGAGCTGTGTGTATCCCAGTGTAAACAGCTTCTCGGCCCACATTCTTTTGAGAAGCTGTTTAGAAACAATAAACCAGAAGCTATGCTTCTGAGGTAGAGGAAAATACCCCATAAATATGAACAGGACATCTCTTTATTTAATATCCCTTACAAAACAGATACAGAGTTTGATTCAAAAGTGATTAATAAAATTTCCTAAATTAGATTCTGTCACTCTTAATCTAAGCATATATAAAGGAGTGTAAATGGATATAAATTTGATACAGAGATGAAAATTGTTTTTGTTTGAACAGACTGCCAGGACTCTGACCGCTGGTTCACTCTGAATGCCCAACTCAAATCTGGGCTCAAGGACCGTGAACAAGACTTCTTCCAAGTCCACGAAGGACAGGGAGGACGAGCCAATGGATTTCACTCATTAGTTCACCAAGAGATCTCAGTGAAGAATTTTGTTATTCAATTTTTCAGCCAAGCTGGGATTGCTGTTCAAAGCTCACAGCTTGTTTTACAGTGCAGTTTAATTTCTATATAGCTGAACATTCCCCTTCACCTGCCTACCAAGACCAGGTCTGCATTTTGCTGTAAAATGTGGGCATGTTAATAACAATAAAGGGAAATCCTTTTCTCACAGTTCTTACCTTATCTCTAAAGTATCTCTTGCTGTCGTGAATTCTCACAGGAGAAACACACCAGATCCTAGATGCTGAAAAAGAAAAGAGAGGGAAAAATTCTTATCAAGAATTTTGTTCTAAAAAGCACTTGAAAGTTTTAAATGCTGCTGCACAGGCTCTTCTCTTCCTGAACTGAGCCCTAAAAAACCTTTTCTTTATTTTTCAAAGTTTCAAATTAGACAACCAAGTGCGTTGCAATTGCTTCTGAGCTGCTTGTAAGTGCATAGTAATAGCAAGGCCAGTCCTCCAATACTGCTTGGCTGATGAAAGCGAGCATCACTCTCATTTGCCCTCATTCAGGGGAAGTCTTAATGGGAAGCAGAGCTCGAAAGAAATTGGCACTTTGAGAAAAATGGCTATGTGGGGAAGAGCACTTTTGTTAATAGTAATTGGAGGACATACTGCAACATCTTTTCCAATTGTCTGAAAGTCTGTAGACAATCCAGAGCCCCATTTACCCCCATCTTCTACCAGAGTAATTCCACTGACTGTATTGTAATGATCCCTACTTTACAGTAGCGTTAGCAGGAACAGGGTTACACTCCTGAGTTGAAGTCTCTGGTTAAGGTGCAAATATCTAAAATCCAGAGAGAGTAGATGTCTAATTCAATGCCCATATTACGCCTAGAGGTCAAGGTTCTGACAATGAGGACAAAAGCTAAAAAGACAAAAGAAGTGTTAGTTTGACTCAGTGTCTCACCACAAAATACCAGAAACATAATGATATAATGTTAACTTCAGCAAAGAACACAGAAGGTGACAAGGTTATTTCTTTTTATCTGCTGAGATATCTTCTGCAACAAAACTACTGCTCTGCAGTGCAGCCTACTTCATCCCCATAAAAATGCAGAACAAAGGGCAAAACCAGAGCTTTTCTCTCCCATCTTCTTCCACAGCCTTATTCAGAGGTAGATTTCAGCCAAACTGATGGCTTTTTGGGACACATTTTACGCTGCAATTTCGTAAGTACATTATTAGACAAAATTATTTGCAGGCACATAGTCGAACAGTAAAATCTCTTCATTCCTAGAGCGTGTCATCCCTCAAGTAGGGAAAGGTGAAATTTTTGGTAGTTCAGCTGTGCCCCTACCTTCCTTGCCATTTGCCCATATTGATTCTGCAGTTCTGATGTGTTTTAAACTTATGAGCTAATAACTAAATATTGAAGAGTATTCTTTAACTTAGACACAGGTCTAAGGGATGAGTGATGCTTACTTAATACCAGACTTTAATTAGTTTGCAGAGATTTGTAACCTCAGGAGCCTGAATACCCAAGCCATCATTCTGTTGTTAGTTCCTCCCTGTAACTGAGTCTGGGTGAGGAACAGTCGTATCCTTGCCATAAATTACACTTGCTTCTCCAAAGAGAAGGAGGACCGGAGGTGGCCAGCTGGGAACCGGTGTAAGAGAACTCTGTCCCCACAATGCTCTGTGCTCTTTTTTCTTGCTCTTGCCATTGCCATTCCCTCAGTCCTACTGATTCAACCATTCTTGTGTCCACTCTATTAAGGAGACACATGAAAGAAAATATTAAAAACAATAAAAAAGGATAAGCTGTGATGGAGTAGCTGTTCTGCTGGTGCAGGTGAAAGAACTGAAGCCTTTCATGGAAGGGAAAAGGGAAGAACAAGTGCAAGAAACCAAGTCAGGCTGGGAGCACTAGTGGAATAGCCAAGATGTACTGCTGAACAGGCCTGTGATAGCAACAATTTGGCTCTTCTTACTTCAGGAATATTTTTTACTTCTTATATAACAGTATGAGACCCATCCATAGGTTATCTAGTGTACATAACAAAATAAAACATTCTGGTAATCAATCTCTGCAAAAAATAGTTGTGAACCATGAAGACCTAGACTTGAGTAATTATATCTGTAGCCAGGGTTTCTGACTAAACATGATTTACACCCATCCTTTGTATTAGTACAAAGAGTACCACTGGAGAGAGACAAAAGGATGAATTCACACATTACTTCTGTTCCAAACACCATAATTTAGAAATACATTGTAGCACATTTATCAAGGAATAAAGAATGTGAGTTTGTACAAGTACAGAGCCTGCCTCAGCAGCTGTGAAGGTGTTATCCTTGCTAGAGAAAAACATTTGACTTTCCAGGGCTTCGTTCACCCTCAGGGCTTGATAATAAAGCAAGGCTTGGAGATATTTTCCTTACATAATGGTTGGGAAAAGTAGTGTGAGGTGAAGCAGCTTTTCACAAGGTGTTTATTTTAACTCTTCAAACCTCTTCATGAGATGCTGTGATTTCCTTCAGTCATTGGTTTAATTAACTGAACTTATAAAGTCCATCAATAACAGCAGCAAAGCTGGCAAGTCATTTCATTTTGGACATGTGCTCTCAAGACAGGTTGTTTTTCCTGTAAATCTGATCAGCTAGAAGATATGCTTCTTTTACTGTCCAAAGCCAAACCCACTATAGAATTATATATGCAAGCAAAACATTTCCCTCTAATTTTAAGATTTGGCATTAATTTAGTTTATTTGGTTGGATATCTTCTCTGTAATTAGTCTGTTGAATAATATTAAGTCATCTTATATGCAGTATTTTGTATTCAGAAATGTTAATTCAGCCACTGAAAGAATAATGTGTTTTTAGCGGAAATAGTTACTTCTCTCTGATCACTGAGCAAAAGACATTGGAAATTACAAATTTCAAGATCTGTTCATAATGTTGTTAGGCAACGTGTCAGGGATTGCGACATGGAGAAGATGAGAAATACACTTTATGTTCATTCCTGTATTTTTTGTCTGTGTATCTCGTTTTGATTTATAACATACTACCTGTTTCTTGTTTCACACAGGAGTAGACAATCCGACCTTGATAGCATGGCAAGAGAATCAACCTATTTTTTATGTGAACTTCTGGGAATATTATGTATGGAATGTACTTAGTAATTTTTGCTTATTCTTGTTTTATGTTTCAGAAATTCTGGAATTTTCTTACGACTCATGTTCTTAAAATGACTGGGGGAAGATGACAGAATGTTTTAACATTAAGATTCTTGTCCTTGGGAGTGTGACACAGTGATAACAAAAGAAATTATTGTTAGGAAAACATACACAGTCAAATACAAAGCATACCACAAATTTCTTGGGAGCTGTTAGTTTCTCATACTTGATGTTTTGTTAAATGTACTTGAAGGCAAATTCCAATTAAGTAGTGACTGCTAATGTCCGTAGGCTCTTAAAGATCAAAATGATAACAGGAGTAGGTTGAATATTTGACCTTATGCCAATAACACCAGCTAATAAAAGAATCCAATTGAAATGTATGGGAACTATGGATTTCATAATGTTTTCTAAGGATTTCTTCACATTCAACCAATTTCAGCTGGGAAGAGCTCAATAATCTGATGACATCAGCAGTACAATGTGCACTTAATAATAAAGAAATGCTATAGCTGAAAATTTACCATATAGATATAAGCAGGCCTGTAGGCTGTAGGTGGCCCTATTTATACTGTTTCATTCCTTTCTTTTTCACCTGATCCATTGCATAGATTTTAAAAATAATGGATATAATTTCCTAGTGAAACTGAATCACTGCTCTGCCTTGTTTTGTTCCTTACATTCTGGTATTCAGTAACGTGCTCATAGATTTTCACCTGCATGATATGATTGCTTTGCCAATCTCACTTTGAATTCCTATAACTGGTCACACACAACCTCCTTCACAGCTTTGTCTTCATGTCATTGCACTGCAATCTTGGCTAATGCAGTCCTTAGAAAGTATACTACTCATATTTTCCAGTAAAAAATATTTTGTGAGAGTCAAACTAATTTGTCAGGAGCCTTACTGTTCTTGCAACACTTAGTCTTGAATGTGTCTAAATTTACATCAATCACTTGTGAGCTCTTGTGCCCTCCTTGGTGTGAGGCACTGTAATATTTGTATAGTATTCTGATACCTGGCACTATGTTAAAATAACAGAGAGCTCAAAGGACATGGGGAATGCAACCAAATGTACAGAGGAGGATGAACACGTAAGAGATCAAATTCTTCCAATTTACTGCACATCAATATTCTCTACAGGACCTGAGCTGATCTTTGTGTATGATTCTGTGTGTGTGTTTGTTTTTCTTTAAACTCAAATTACATTTATGCTCTGTGTGTGTGGTTTCCCAAGAGCGAACAGTGAATAACATCCTACAGTTCTACCCTAAAACATCAAAGCTCTCTGTACRGTAACCACAGAAAGGATGCACTCCCATTATAACAAGAATAAAGGTCATTTTCCCTTTCTCTCAGACTCTGAAATCAAAATCACCACAGCTTTCTGCAGCACTGAGTCCTAAAGTGGGATTATTTAAAAGATGTTTTACTGTTTTCCTTCTGTACAAAAATAATAGACAGGTTGTGGCTATTACACAAGACATATCACTTTGGGGAGGCATTTGCAACACACTTTCAGCAAGCGACCAGTCCCTCCAGAGGTGACACCCAAAATAGTATAATGGTATTTTTAACAGTGAAAGCTGGTATTTTGACAAACTATATTTCTCTCATTGAAAATACCTAGCCTGTGGTCAATGTAGGGTAAAAGTTATGGTGAGTGGCTGCAGTGTTAATAGATTGGATGACAGGTTGGCTGCTATTCCCAGTGAGTGATCTATGTCTATCAGCTCACCCTTCTTCTCCCCCACTAATAGACAGTTGGCTCTATATCACTTCTCTTGTGGGTGGCCCAGAGGAGTTTAGGTTCAGCCATTTCTCCCTTTAGAAAGGGAAATGTGAGCACAAGGTTAGAAACAGCTCTTGACACTTGCTTGATCAAACCACAAATCCCTTTTGCCAGAAAATCTGATGGAGAAAATCTTTGAAGATCATCTTGGAAACTCTGTCTTTGAAGAGAGTCTGCTGTATCACAGAAGTCTCTYGCCACTGTGTGTGAAACACAAGGTGAAAGTATTAGACATCAGTGTTATCTTCAGCCAGAGACTCAATAGATAACTTAACTTGGGAAATTTTGCAGGAGCAATTGGGTCAGCATGTTCCTGTGCCTTCTTCTACTGCTCTAGCAGTATTGTAGTAGTTTTTACAATATTCTAGTAAATTTTCAAAAATTATTTAGAAGAGCTTTACATACTTGATGAACGACTTGTGAGCCTGAGAGTAGCAGTATGAGCTGTTCTGGTAAAACACATTCCCTTTCTCAAGAAAACTTGCCTTTCTTTCATCATTAGGCATGTGGCTATGCCTTTGCCTATATAGCGCATCTTCCCTTCCTGCAGAAGCATATCCACCACTGAAGAATGAGACTTGGCAGGTAAAAGGAATTCTCTGAAACAGCATCTGATATAATAGTGACACTGCAGGATAAACGTGTTCCCTCAGACAAATTGTGCTTTGCTTTTTGGGCAGTAGTTAGCTTCAGCAAAAGTGGAAGGGATCAAAAGGAGTGGAAAAGGTGGTAGGACACAAAACTGCAAGATCAAAGCCTCTGTCTAACGCCCTTTGATTTTATCATGTTAATTCCCAAGCCTTTGAAATCCTTTTGACAAGTATTCCCTCAAGAAGTTTCTAGAAGCTGTTATGTAGGATTTAGGAGAACCTAAAGGGTAATTCTGTGAATGATAACAACAAATAAAAGAAAAGCACAATGGTTACTGTAGTGGTAGATCAATACAGTGAAGTATAGCTTAACATGTAATAATTAGGTGATCAAGATAAACACTGTAATGTGATAAGGAGAAAATACATGAGTCATAAAGGACAATGAACAGTAAACATAAACACCAAAACACCATTTGGTAGAAATCACATTATATTTATAGCTATCGTGGCATTCTAAGGTATATATGACTTCTTTTTACAAAGATTTACCTGTCTGGATACAAATGACAGACCGAGTACTAAAGATCTGTTCATTTAAAACATATGCAATACATTTATTCATGTCTTACCATTTGCTATGTTGGTTCTCACTCCCATAATGACCTCCTTTGCATGTACCACCAGGACTACTCCTCATATTGTCTCTCCTCACTTTCTACTACTACTGACCTTCTCCACAGTTTCTCCATCTTGCCAATCCTTTACAGCTTCTCCATCTTGCCAATCCTTTCTTTTATTGCTTCTTTATGCACACACTTACACACATACCCCATTCACCACTTCCCTGCTTTTATCCATTTGCCCTCATTAACAGACTGCCATTTGTGACATTTTTTCCAAAAATTCTGGATCTTTTTTTTTGTTTCTGTTTTAAGGGGAAAGAATGATCCTGTGGTTAAGACACTAGGTTGGTGTTGTAGGGTTCAGATTGTGTTTGCTGGCCTCCTGCCCAGTTAATGTAACATGGTTTTAGTGTAATTGAGAATAAGGAATGCTATGTATGTAGAACTTTTAGCAAATCACTTAAACAAAGTGCTTGGATGTCTGAAAGCTTTCTCTGAGGTATTCATTGCTCTGCAATTCCAATGGGAGTTGAGGGCATGCAACACTATGTAGGACACGTTCATCATGTTGAAGGATTTGGCTTAGTTCACCACCTGCAAAAGGGGCTAATTCTTAGCTCACATAAGGCTTATGATGATGAAAACATTCTATTAATGTTCATTATGTGTTCCTTTGCTACAGTAATGAGTGCCAAGAAATAATTCTCTCAGTAAGATGAATGTCAGCTAAAATAATTCTGTTCTAACAGATTAAATTCAACGCAAGGTCACCAGTCACCTTTCTACAGCACCCTTCGTCTTTAATATGGTCCTAACAGGGAGTAAGTCTTTGGAGGAAAAGTTTAACATTAAASTCCTCTCTCGTAGGAGGAATGCATATCAAAGACCTTAAGCAGAGGCGTGTGCTCCTGTGCCCATGGTCACAGCTGCCAGCTCCTAGCTAGGCACTCTGCTCTTTCTTATGTCTTTTGGTGGTTAGATTTCACATTATATGCATGTGAAAGGCAGCAGCAGCAAGGCTACTTCCGTTGATGTCATGTTGAGYTCAGAACTGCAGAATTCACACTAGGTAAATTCTCTCTGGATTAAAATACACTATTTTATTACTAAAGCACCCTTTCTCCTAATCCCACAATTGCAGCCATCTTGGTGTTTTTCCCCTTTTCTCTATTATTTTTTGAGTCTCCTTTTCATTTTATATTTCTTTCCTATCATTTGGCTCCCAGCAATTACTCTATATAATGGCCATTTCATACTTTTCATCTTGTACTTTCACTTACATCTTTAATATTTAGCTTAGCTGATACAGTCTTTCCCCCTCAGGGCAATTTTTCATGAGTTTGTTTTGAATTCACTGTATTTTGTAATTTCCTTACCTGTGCACAGATCATAACTTCTATTTTATACGCATTTTTGTTTCTCCATTTTGAATGCAAGAAATGAAGTTTGTGCACATTTGTTTAGCTGCATGTGCCTGAATACCTTACAGATGTGACATGCTATTTTCACAGATCTAGGGTGTACCACTCAAGCGTATTCAGAAGAGAGAACAGCAAAACTGTAGAATTCCCCCTTTCTTTTAGGAAACTGGTGACATGAAATATACTGAAATACAATGAGATCGTTGTTTTCCTTTCCTCAAGTGGCAGAGCAAAGAAATGGAGGACTTTGGAATAACCTAATCTTGAACTCATTCTCTGAGAACTGAGTTCCGTTCAGCAGATTGGTGCAGAGACTTCTGCTCCAGTCAGGAGGATCTGGAGAGTTCACCTAGTGTAAGGAAGAGCAGGTGAAAAAAATCACGACTAACAGCGTTGCCATGGGCCACAGGCAGAATGATCTCTGTCAATGTTACTCCACAGAGTAACAGCCTTTCAGAGCCCACAAATAATCACAGTATCACCTGTTGGGAGTCTGGATGCCTGTATCTCACTTATCTGGAAAAGGAAAAGGCTAGGATAAGAGCAACAGATAGATCACCATTCCCTAAGAACAGGGATATCAAGGCCTGGAGGTTTATCTCAAAGCTCTTCTACTTTGCTACTGACCTTTATTTTTGAAGCCATCACAGCCAGATTCTTCATACACAGATCCTAATGCTGCCTTTGGACAGCCTGGCTCCCAGTCAAGGCAGGGAGAAGCTACAGGGACAAAATCTGAGGCAGACTTCTTATCTAAAATGCCTTTGCCGTTTTATTTTGTCTCTCCAGACTATACAGCCCATCAATATTTTGTTGCTCAGTGCAACTCGGTGCTTCATATTCCTCTCAGGAATCTTGATTTTCTGAACTACATAAGTGTCAAAGTCCAGAGCACAAGAAACCCAGAGTAGCTCCTGCAGTGGTTCTGACCCAGCAATCACTGCACATCTCACAGCCAGCGTGCATCTCACAGCCAGGTGCAGTTACCTGAGGAACTGCAGGGCTGGGCTGKGTGCATACCCAGTGTGGCCTGCAGGCTGTGTTGTGCTGCATGCACCCCTCGGCTGCAGGAGAAACTCAGCCAGCTCCTTGGAATAAAGGAGCCCACAGGAGGCTCCTTTGGTACCATTGATCACACCACAGGTGTGGCCTTGCCTTTATCTAGAACTGCAGCGATAAGCTCTTGTGTGAACCTCCTTCCTGTTCAGCAGTAGAAATGATGGATAGAGTTGTTTTCTTGTAAGAAAATTCTACAGTAGCTCGAACAACCAAAATAAGAGAATCTCTTCCATAGACAGGATCTGCCTGGTGCATGGATCACGGGTTATTTTGATGCAGTATCAAATGGGGTTCCCAACATATAAAAGAATAACAAAATGACCTATGCTATTCTCTTCTTATAGTCTTAGCTCTAATAACTAGGATTTTAAATGATAACTTTTGGGGACTGAGTAGCTTTCTGGGATCATTATGGACCAGTAACTCCTGGTAGAACGCAGCTCCTTCTTTTGTACATATTGGAGGGTGAACTCGCATCTCATAGAGTTCAGGTTCTTCATTCCCCAGATAATGACTATGATTCAGATTTTTGTATCAGGAAAAACAAGACGTGGTACCTGCAGTTTGATCCAGCACAAAACCCAGTGATGTGAGTTTTAACTGACATTATATTTATAGGGGATGGAACACAAATAGCATGCTGTYCTCTGACATTCTGGCTTGGAGGCATTACAGCACAATAGGTGACACCATGTTTGTAACTCAGCTGCTCAAAGGCTGAGGATCAGTGAAGTGCTGTTCTTCTGGAATTGTATTTCCCGGCAGGCTCTGAGCAGCAGAAGTTTGTACAGTCTCCAGTGTCCTTGGCTGTGTGCATATACCACTCAACACTTTGGCTCAAGTTCTTCTTGCATTATCTTGGCAGAATACAGAGCCTTCAGGAATCCTAATCTTTTATTTAATCACTTTATCTTCTCAACTTCATCCCTTTTYTATCCTAATTCTTTATTTTTCATTAAAGCCAGTACACAAAGATCAAGCTGGTAGAGTACATTCTGTAGCTGTCAATCAGTGGGCACAAAAAATACAAAATGTGAATAGTTAAATCAGCAGCCTTGCCTGCTGAAGTTATCTGCATGGCAGAGATGTCAGAGTATTGTTTCCAAGCCTGACTTCTACATGCAGGGAGTAGCAGAGCATGTCCTAGCCTCTTTTATCTTCCTCAGGAGAGCAGCCAAGTGGCATAATCAATTCTTCCAGGCTTTTGTCTTTCACCTGATGTTTACTTTGCTCACTGCCTAAGGCTCTGCTGTTCTTTTGCCCCTTAAAATGTATTTACTTTGGGACTATATGAAAAATAACTGCAAGTTTTGCATAGTGAGAAATATAAAGAAGCAGGATATTTCTTCTTTTCTCTAATTGCTACAACAGCAGACTTCCCTTAGTTGTTAAGAAATAGTCAAGCAAACACAAAACTACCACTAAAATGTAGGAATAACCTTCTTTGTACAAGTTAAGGGGGAATTTTAGTAATCCAGACAGTTTTGATGAGTTTGTGGTATGTATTATTGCAGCTAACAGAGGTCAAGCATTAGAGATGTGACTCTTCTTGCAACTCCTGGTATTAAAAAAAAAAAAAATCTATGCATGAGAAAACCTGAAAAACATTTAAATAAATGCAAGGTGTTTTAGCTGGCACATAGGCAATTCATAAGGCAAAATTAAAGTTGGAAGGGAGACCAAGCTACACTTTACTTTGTTTTGTTTTCTCACTGATTTAAATTCATAAGGCTGAGGTACCACAATAGTATAATAGTGACAGTTATGATAAGAAATTATTTCCTTTCTTTCACGTCAGTTTTCTTCTAAAGTCAATGTCACAAATTYGGGTTAATCGTTGTAGAATATTTCTCCAAAAGCAGCACTTTTGCAAAATACATCTGCCATATAATCTTCCAGAAAATAAGAAGTATTGCTAGTGAAATAAAAGGTGGAATTGGTAACTGACAAGTGATTAACGAGTTGATCAGGTAGGGAAGATAAAATAGCAAAGGTAGTGAAGCAGGTTTCTGGCTATTATTATTAAATGCCAGATTTTTTTTTCTTTTTTTTTGACTCAGATCTGTACGTGCTCTGTGTTTTGTATATACAACTCACTCCGAAGTGAGCTTCAAATGTAGAATGGAGTCAGAGCCAGGTTCACCCTGTGACTGCAAATACCTGTGTTTTATGCAGTTATAGAAGTGCCAGTTACTGAGCAGAAACAAATAACCATATTTAAAGTTTATTTTTAAGGTAAGAATCTTAGAAGACTTTTTAGGTTGGTCACTTTTAAGGCATCGTTTATTCTGTTTTACTTCTATTGTACTAAAAGTCTTAGTTTAGACATCTGCACAGGGATACTCAAGTGAAAGAGCATCCTGCCTTATAAAGGAATACTTTTCCAATACTTTACCTAGAAAACTTCAGACAAGAAGAGTGGAAAAGTGAATTTGGCCTCGTTTGTTTGCTGATTGAGGTGAAAATTTGTTTTCAGGACTAATTTTGGATAGACTTATTTCTGAAAAAGGGGAATGGGCACAGATAAACAGTCAAGATTAGAAATAGAGTATATAATAAGAAAGGCTTGGAACAACTGGAAGTACCACAACAATGCAGTGGTTTCCCTGAAGTTGTGCTTATTTTAGAAATCCCCATATTTTATCTTAACTTTGAATTTCCTCATTTTCATGGGTGTTATGTATTTTTTGTAATACACTCTGCAAATGTAGATTTTTCTAATATGTAATTTCTTGGGATGCTAACGCTGTATCCTAGTATCACTGTAATGAAGGCTCTTCCATTATGAGCTATGTCAATTGTCAACTATTAAAAGTTGTTGCAAGATAATGAAATGTGATGGATATGATCACTCCAAGAGTCTATTATTCATGGAGTTTTAAAATAAAGTCTTCTTTTAAAATCAATAATCACACTGAATTCTTGAATGTTGCATATCTAAAGCTGGAAACAAATATACATATGGGTTCAACTTCCAAATATGAAATAAAATCCCCAATTCTTTTCTAACTTTTAAAATGTAACTAAAGAATAAAAGTATTACTGTTCTAGAATGTAAGTGTCAAGGAAGGACCAGGAAACAGCAAACAAATCCACTCATGAGAAATCAAAAGAAGGAAAGGGACATAAAAAATATTCCCTTACCCTGTCAATTCCTCAAAGTTTGCAAGAATAATTTAAGTCTCCAGGCAGTTACAAGCAGCTGAATGTCAGCAGTTCCTGTGTCAGGAATGCATGCAGTTGTACTGTCCATGTTACCATTTCTTTTTGCTGAAATTTAATACTGTACATGCAAAATGGTGCTATTGGCTACTGTTGACACAAGCCACTCTTTACCTCTTAGAACATTATATTCAGGTATTCACCCAAAAATAAAGCCAATGAACTGTAAGTATTGCTACACCCATTAATCCATAATCGTTCTGACAATGAGGGTAAAATGCAATCTCTAAAGCATTAGAAAAAAATTCCTTTTACTTTTTTTTTCTTTTTAAGAGGTTATAAAAAGCTGAAAACCCCTTGAAACCTCACACAGAATGGACAGATTCCCAAAACTCATTTCTAAGGGCTTCCACTAACCTCACAATTGCCCTGGAAAGCCATCATGACCAGGGTGTTTTAGCGTCAACACGCTGCATGGAAAGAACTCTAGCAGTCTCCACTCTATTAGAACTGCCCAGCAAGGGAGTATAGGCTATCCTGGTTTTGGCTTCACCAAGAAGCTGCCTGGTTATTTCTCAGGGTTCGGTGAAAACTGGGATATCTGGACCAAGCTGAGACTGTTAAGAGACCTCAGCTGACAGGCACTTCCTAAGCCCTCCCAAGAAAGGAAATTCTGAAGAAAGAGGAAGCACAAAAACAATAATTAAGATTTTCACTGCCTGGCATTGCTCTTCTTTCTACAGACTAARTGTTATAATAGCAAAAGCGAAGATTTTCTCCTTAAAATAAGACGTTAATACTATCTTTTTCAATTTTTGCTTTGAAATTCAAAACCAATTGAAAACACAGATAAAGAATACAAATATTCACACCCTCCAGCTTCCCCCTTCTCACTACAGTCCCTGGCATGGGGACCATAGATGTCCAGAGCTGGAGTTTATGAAGGGCTCTATCGCCACCAGAAAGGCATCACTGGCCATTTCGGGGCTGTGCAATCAGTGAATCAGCTCCTGACCAAAACGTCAGCCCAAGGTTGTTTTGGTGTCCTAAAGCAAGAGGAGAGCAATTCCAGCACAGGAGAGGAAGCTAAGATAGACAGCCAGCAGCACTGAATCAAGAGTATGACCCGGTGGCACTCTCTGCATCCTATCAGCAATTAACTTGCTCGTCATGCTTTTGAAATTCTCTCTGAGCCAAACGTTTTATCTTAGTCATAAAGTACCCAGGTCCTTTCCTACGAGCTGTTACTCACTGCAGCAGCTCACTGAACAGGTTTCGGTAGCTCCCTTGTGCACTGAGCAAAGGTATTGTTATACATATTAATGTTTTTTAAAGGGCTTATTGACGGTATTAAGAGACAGAACAACTGCTGTGTCAACAGCAGAGGTGAGGGAGCTGTTATATTTAAAGGTGCAATATGCAGAAAAGAAGTATAACTTTTCTAAGGAAAGCCTATGGCTACAAAATCTTATTTTTAATTATAGGACACGAGAGTTTTTCTGATAAAAATAAGACATTCTGAACATACAGCATAGACAGTAGCTTAGTAAGCTTGCACATTGCATCACCAAGCTTGAGCCCAACAAGACAAGCCCAGTAAAGCATGGCAGCCTTTAGACTCCATGTTCTGGCTCTTATCCCTTTGTCATCACCTTAAGGTTATCCAAAATTTCATTTTAATTAATAAGATCCTCCTTGTTTTTCTTCTGATACAACTTGTTACAATGAAATGGTAGTGGTAACAAACCTAAAAATAAAATAGAAGACAGCAGCTGTGCTGTCCTGGTTTCAAGGGCTCTGAAAAAATGCGTAAATAATGGACACCAGAGATGGCCCAGTGGGAAAGCACAAAATTATAGGTGTGACAGAATACTCAGAGGAGGTGAAAACAAAGTGAAATGGCATTTGAGGTGAAAACTTTCAGCATAACCTTTATGATAAGCGCTTCCATTCAAATAAAACTGAAAAATCTCATGGACACACTGAATTCTGCCTATAGAAAAACCCAAAAATAGTTTGGTGATGGAGATTKTTTCACTATTATTTTTAATGTAACAAGAATGGTACAAGAAGTAAATCTATTAGGAAGATGAAATAGTTTTGTTCAGATAAAAAGTATTTAAAACTATCTCATAGTTTACATCTGCTTCTCATACAAAACCAGGATAGGACTCACTGGCACACTTACAAATTTTATTCAGAAAGAAGAATCACGTGTGGGATACAGTAACATGATGGGAYAATTTTCTACTAGTTGTGAAATAAATAAAAATAAAATAAAGTTCACAAAAATATTGTTCCTGCTCTATGCGGTCTGTTAATAATTCATTTCCTAACTGCTCCTAATTTAGGGAAAYGGATAGTTGCTAATCCAGTGATGCCATGATGCTGACTATCAAATCCACCTATATTTCATAAAAGAGTATATTAAAGCTTATTTAGAAACTCATTAAAGACAACCCCTAAAATTTATCGTGTTTTTCTAATAAAATGCTCTGCTGACTCAAGAAATTTCTCTAGTTCTTGTGATTTCATCTGTTCTGATCACTACATGTGGGCACCTCTTCCCTTTCTCAAGCTTTTATGCAGTTCCTTTATCAAGCGGACCAAAATGCGGAAAACAGATATGGATATATTTTTTAATGATTTTCATACAATCCCTTCAAGATTTACTTTTGCTGTGGTCTAGGATACGTCTATGAATAAGGCCCCCCAAATAAACCAAGAATAAAATAATCCTGGGCAGAAGGCATAGCTTGGAAAAAAACATATTTAGTAGATGTTAAGAAAGAATCATAGCAACAGCAGGTTTGAAATTCCGCTTTTTAACCACGGATTTATATCTATGATATAGATTTACCCATGCAGCTTCTCATAAAATAGTTTAATCTGAAATCCACTTTTGAAACTAGATGAGGGTCTCAATAATTAGTAGGTTTGTAGAAATTGAGAAGTGGTTGTCCCTGTGTTGTACAACAGTGGAAATGAGATCAGAGATTTTGTAAATGGTACCATAAAAATCAGACAAGATTCAAGTGAACACAATGAAACCCCACTGACAATCAAGCCTGAAATTGTTTTATTTCCATTTAGTGAGTATGCTGGGAATCTGGGAAAATATTTTCTTYATAAATTAATTAATATGCTTTAGATTTGATAAAACAACCCCAAATCTCACTTCTTGGTCTATATAGTTTTCTTTTCTAGAATGTTAAATTTCTGGAAAGTATATTCAGAGAAAATATTAAAAAAAAAAAAAAGGAAATTGAAAGATAAGAATTTCAAAATCCAAATGCTTAGACTTAGAAAATCCATTTTTTGCAAGTCAATTCAATAGGGAAAAGAAAAAAATGTAATATGTCACCAAGACTCCAGTAAGACCAGAAAATAAGAAGCCATGAACTTAATAATACTGATGTTTATAGTGAAATATCTTCTGATATTTTTGATAAATTCTGCTAAATTTTCAAAAGTATTTGGAGAACTTATTTGTATTGGATACCCTTCACAAAATCATGTCATGATTATGCGAAAGTAACAAACACCCCCTCCCCCATTAAAATTACAAGTAAATAAAATAAAATAATTACTTAATTACAGGGAGAAAGTCCTGTACTTTGACATCTGCCTAGAAAAGTCTCAAATATTTRTATTAGCATATGGTAAATGTCCCAATACAGCAGCACACTTATTTAGCAAATTATTTTAAGTGTCAATTATTTTCATGCCAGCAATGTTGATATTTCCTGATCACTGTCTTAAAGCACGCACTTAAAGCCTACTAAATAAGACAGATATGTGGAATGCTGTGGTAACCACCAGAGACCTTAAAATTCAGTGTATGAGACTTCGTCTCAAGTGCAGATACAAATTCATTGGCCCCCGAATGAAGCCACAGAGAGAAGTGTTCAATAGGATTTTCCATAAACAGCTGTTTTTGTGGATTTTCCAGAGGTGCTGTTTTACACTTGTCTAAGGGACAATGATAAAACCTGTCAGGATGGAAGTTCAAATTCACACCAAAGTCTTTGCTGGGTTTGTTTTTCATCAACCTTGATGCATTAGTTTATTTTCTGCCTGAAATGAGTTGTGTTCACAGAACTATTTTTTTCAGCATGAGTGCTTATTTATAAACAGCCCTTGTTACAGGGCATTAGTATGGAGGTGCAGAGATAAACCTAGCTATTACTTCATTATATATTAATTAGCTGAACAACTTCATCAGCATAACCATTGTCTTCCAGGTCGCGAAACTCCAGACTGAAAAATGAAAACCAATAGAAGAGTATAATAAAATATGTACAGTAGCAGTAGTGGCAATATTTATATTTATTCTCCTTGTGGCATAGAATGTTTGTGAAAATCTCCTGAAAACAAAATGGTAATGTTATATTTTATTGTCATGGAATATTAATAATTTTAATTTTAGAAAACAAAGCAAAAATACATTTTCTGGGAAACGCTCTGGCAGTGTATTACTGGCATTTCATATGCACTTGAACAATAAATTATCAATGTTCCCATAAATTAGGTTAGCTGGGAAATAATACACAAGAATAAGACTATAAAGATCTTTCATTATTGCATACAATCAAAAGGTGTACAGTTAAAGCTKCTCTGTCAAGTGGGAGATATGACTGCCCTCCATTTCCGTTCAAATGAGGCTTCCCTTGTTTAAAATATTCCTGACACACACCAAAATACCTCTAAAATTCCTCTTAGGTAGGAGAGTAGGGCATTTAAACCTTGAAATTCTGCACTGTATGGTCAGAGTTGCATTCCAAGGTAGGTGGCCAGAAAAGGCMTAGGCATCCAATGAAATGTAGGATAACTTCCCTGCACTTCCCTGCTTTCCAGAGTGCCTGTCATGTGTCCATAGTGAGCAGTACCTTTTTCATTGCAACTGATACGAAAGAGAAAGGAAGCAATTTTCCATCCCGCAACAGCTCGGGCCCAGAAATTACAAAGAAATATTTCCATAGTATGCATGCTTAGAAATCCCCAGCCACCACAGTGAAGTGGATTTTAAATCAAAGTAAAAGTAAATTTTCCACTAAAAAAAAAAAATTTAAATGGAGAAAAAAGGAATTTTCCTTGAGTGTGGGTTATACAAGCACTTTCAAAACCTGTATTAGAACACTGCAAAGTAATTTGCACTTTTTACCTTCGTTTTGATCAGCTTCAATTTGCCTATGTGGGTTTTTTCCCCATTTAAGACATTGGCACTGTTTCTTACTTCAAATAATGTACTGAAATTGGAACAAGAATTACAATAATTAGAAGTTATGACACTTATATTCTCAGAGTATCAGATAGAATCAGTTCCTGCCTACTGTTAAAATTCACCTGTTAAAAATATTAACTGAGTAGAACTCTGGGTCCTGACAACACGTTTACATTTCCACTTTTGTCTTTCAATTTGAACTTCGACTACATTAAGCGCCTCAATGATTTTTGTCTTAAATATTTTCTTGATTTATCAGTAATGATGTCCAGTCCAGGAATTTTCTGGCAGTTAACAACCATCTAGAACAGAAAGTTCTTCACCTAGGGTTCGCTAGTACTTAGATGTTTTTAGGAGACTTCCAAAGTGTTCTCATATTTCTGGATTTTTCTGACCCTGGCATGCCTTTCCTTCATCAATGTAGCGCCCTGTGGATGGCTGGCTAACTTGAGAACTTTTGGTGAGTATTCCCACTAGCTGGACTTGATAATCTTTGTGGTTGTCTTTGTCTTTGTGGACCTGTGTTGTGGGTCCCTTCCAACACAGGTTATCCTATGATTCTAATCTTTTTTTTTTTCCTGTTGAATTTTAATAAAGTTAAGGGAAAATAGGGGCATTCACACCTCCGTTATTCATTTATGTCCCCCTGAATAATTTGTGGCGTTCTAAAGCTGAGAGTATCCCTTGCAGTGGGCTGGAGCAGAATCCTGGCAGGTTTGATGAACTTCCTTTACAGAAAAGGCGTATCACAGCACTGAGTGGCAGAGGAAGGGGCACTTAAACAGCTGCTACTGAGGCAGTAAAACTAAGCTATTGGATTCAAGACAACAGTTAGACCCACACTTTACCTTTATTGGAATTGATGATGAACCATTTAGAGAAGCAATCCAATCATATTGCAATGAGAGTGTGTGATGCCGTAATTTTATGGTTTGCATGGCCTCATTTAAATTACTAATATTTTACAGGTATAGTAGGAAATTGGACTTACATCTTCATTATCATTTCCATGTTCATTAGCAGTAATGAATAGATGTTATGGAATAACATTAAACCAATGTACTTAGCAAAAAGAAAACCAAAGAATACACTGCCACGTTCCCAAGAGCTGCACGTGTTTTTGCCTTGACACGCACCAGTATGTTACTGCTCTCTTACAAACCAGAACCACCCCATTGTTACGTAACAATGGTGAAGGACACTTTTCCCATCTAATCCAGGATGTATTTCATTGAATCATTGAGTCATTACAGTTGGAAAAGAGCCTTATGGTCATTGAATCCAAACATTAACCCAGCACTGCCAAGTTCATCACTAAACCCTGTCTCTAAGCACCACATCCACATGATTTTTAAACACTTCCAGGGATGATGATTCCACCACTTTCCTGGGCAGTTTGTTCCAATGCTTAATTACCCTTTCAGTGAGGAAGTTCTTTCTAATACTCAATGTACACCCAACCTGGTGCAACTCAAGACCGTTTCCTGTTGTCCTGTTGCTTGTTACCTGGGAGGACAGACTGAGCCCCACCTTGCTCCTGCATGTAACTGTAGACAACAATAAGGTCTCCCCTGAGCCTCCTTTTCTCCAGGCTAAACACCCCCAGCTCCCTCAGCTGCTCCTCATAAGACTTGTGCTCCAGATCCTTCCCCAGTTTCTTTGCTCTTCTTTGGAGACACCAAACAACTTACACAACTTGCCTGAAGACTCAGCATGGGCCTAGTCAGATGAATGCGCATGTTTCATAGCTTTCTGAAATATGCCTTGGTGCACCCTTGTCCGAATAAGYAGTGACTGCCACCCATACCCCTGCCATATATCGCCCATACTGTCTGATGAGGACAGCTACTCGAAAAGAGCATCTCTCCTGCCGTGTGCTGATCGTACAGGACTGACCTGCTGGAGAGGTCTGCCTGGCACTCTAACCACGTGGCAAAATGTAATCTTCGTGTCCTGCTTTGAGAAGATGTCTCGTCCTTGAGTGTTCTTGATAATTACTGTATGCTTGGTGTATTGTAACAAGCTCCCACATCCCAGATACGCTGCTCTGAGATCAGTTCAGAGCTGTAAGCTAGAATTCACAGGCAGGGAAACTAAAGCTAAGAGAAAATTTAAGGGGTCTACCCAAAATCAAATGAGAAGTAATGGACAGGTCTACTGMTGTAATGAGACATCATAAGCAGAAAGATATGAAGAGCTTAGTGGTCATATAGAGCCTATGTCCAGGACATGAAAGTTGGACTGGGATAAGTTACCTCAGACATAGGTGCAGAACATATAACCTGAGCAGCCTGGCCATTTGGACTCTCTTCTGGGGACTCTTAGGTCTTATTTCCCATTGATAGGGCAATGAATGACTTTCATTTGATTAGAGGAAAAGGAAGCAAGTTGCATAATTACCTCTCTCTCATCCCAGATTTTTCCTTTCCTTATATTAGACCTTACTGATTTTTTAAATCTGTGCTTTCATTCTATAAAAAAGATACCTCCAATCTAAAGGAGATGTAAAAGTCTTCCTTGAGAAGCTATTATATAAGTCATTATTGGAACATAGTTAGCTAAATAAGGAAGAAAAAACTAGCAACTCAAAATGGCAATTCATCATCAAGTGTCTGCTGCTTTATGTGCTAACAGCCTTTCTCAGCTTCCTTGAAGCCATCTGCTTGTTTCAGCTATCTCTCCATACCACCAGGCTCTCCCACCGCACCCCTCTCCATCTCACACATTTGGCAGCAGATATCTCGTCAGTACTCAGACTGGTAAGACTTTGTGTTTTACCTCCTAGACACTCCTGCCTTTTTCCACAGACATATTTGTTTAACCAGGTAGAAGTATCAGCAGATGCTGCTTATGCAGGAATAAAACACTTGAATTAGTTTCTTCCCGTGTCAGGAAGAACCTCCAAAAAGCTCCATTAAAATAAGCACCTCCATTAAAATATGGAAGGACAACGGAGAAAATCTTTGACAGGCAAGGACAGATGACAGGTACTTAGGAATGACAATAATGCAGTGAAATTAGGAAGCAAATCACACACGGATTTTTTTTCCTCTTACTGCTACGGAGAGAAATTTTTCTTTTTCTATTTTAAAATACAGACTTAGCTGAAAAAGATTTTGTTGTTGTCAGAGTAGTATTTTGAAAATGCCTAGCTACAAAACTTCTGGGTAGTGGGAGTGAAATGCAAAGGAATTGCAAATGTAAATGTATAGGATCATGAAGATTTGAGTATGCAAGCTTATATTTCGGATGTGGGGAAAATAACTATTACAGCAGTAACTCACAATGTTGCAAGGCATGAAAATGAAGGCTAAGTACTTGCAACCATTTGCAAACTACAAACACTCAGCTATGAAAATGTGGGTCATTAATTTAATAAATCATTAGGAGGAAAAAAAGGACCAGGAAAGATAAAGAGTTTAGTACTGGGTTGAAAAGAGAATCTTGTGGAGGTGAGCAAGATGAGGGTGGGCGACAMACAAAAATGGATGGAGTGTAGTTCCCAAGAGTAGGAAGGACCTTGTCCCGGGAAGAATCAGCATGTGCCCAGCAGAGAGGAGCCCCTCTGCAAGAGACACCCTGCACAGAGCAGACAGGCTGAGCACTGCCTCTGTTCCCAGAGAAGATTTGTTTTATGGGACCTGTAGGGGCCATTTAGTCTGCCTGCTCTTTTTTAAGGAAGAAAACTTTAAAAGCATGTGTTTGATATTGAACTACTGTTGAAAAGACAGATGGGCAAGAAAAGAAAGGTAAGTACTGGTTCCTTACCATGATTTATTATTTACTAACAAATATTTTTCTGATGGAAATTTCTCAACCAGAGAGTACCTAGGTGCTGTGAGGTCATTTCCATATTTACTYCTTTTTAATGACCAACCAAATAGAYATGGAGAGAAAAACTTGAAATAGCTTGGAGGTTTTCGTTGACAGAGATGTTTTCCTGAAAAATGGATTTTTGCTACAGTTATCCAATATTTAATATAGTGCTCATAACACCCTGGATCCAGATATTGCACAAAGCATAATCCAAAAACCACTACCCTGATGTAGCTCAAGCTCAAAGAAAAACAGAGGAAACTAAATTTAGGACCATTCATCTCTAATATCCTAAATTATTTAAAATACARCAGGCTGTAATCGTGGTCATTTAGACACTCCTGAAGAAAACAGAGCTTGGTTCCAAATACTCTAGCAATGAGGACCTTAAAGCTTTCCTGTCAGCTATGGCAAGTGTAACTAGCCAAATCGTATACGATGTGAGAGATTCACACCTCTTTTCCAAACATAGCTGAGGTCACTCGAGTGATACTTGTGGGATCATGCTACTACTTGCAAGTACTGCAGATTTGATCAAAAACGTTTTGAAATCATCTAGAGTCTCTTTTTCTACTGATTTTTCCAATGATTTTTCTAGTGATCGCTTTCTCCAGCGAACTTCAATTCCAGATCCATTCTTTACTTTTTCGTTTCGTTCAAATTTTCTGATACATAGAACAAACAATAGAACACACATCTTCCTGTTTTGAACAAGCCACTGACTTCAACAGTTCGCAAGCAGACTTTTTGGTATTAAATTCTTCACTGAAACCTGTGAATAATATAAATATACGCATGGATGGCAGGATATGTTTAAGAAAATACAAGGCTACCTCTATCAGATAATATATTCACAATCAATACTTCAATTACACCTCCTTAAATCCATGTCCTGACTGATCCGAATAATTTTCAAACTTTTGGGCACACTGAGGAATGTAAAATGAGTGTACCTTCTTCCAAACTTCACTCCCTTGATCCCCTTTTCATGCATGATGTCTGGTACTCTGCACAGTCATGCCAATACTGTAGACGATGTTTTAAAGGCAACTGTAGGAACTACCTTAAATATCATCCACTAATCCCAAAATGAAAGATTATATCACAGTGACAGGAATAGCAATTACAATACTCACTATCTTTTATTAAGCTTTAAAAGTAATTAAAGCTAAAATCTGTCACTGGCCTTATAAAAGTGATTGTCTGTTTTTTTTTTAATTCTGCCTACGTTAAACAAATATTTGATGTTAATTAAAAATGTGGGTTTATACTTGCATTTTATTGGAAATAAATTTGTGATAATGTGTATATGGATGACTTTTTAGGCCTGGTATAGAATAGACATTTTATTAAACACTGACAAGCGATAAAGCCTGCTGTTCTGAGAAAGAGAGGGATGCCCTGTTGGCCGTCATGCTTTTGAGAAGCACAAGGGATTGCCTTATATTCAGATGGCATAGAAGGTAGAACTGCAAAAGAGCAATGAATTAATTAGAGCAATCATTTTGAAGAGCAGTTCCAAACCCCATTTTAATTAGCAAATAAAGCAGAATACTAACTCCTTAAGAACTATTTTTGCTTCCTGATTTACTGGATGATGGCAGTTGTACTCTGCTTTGTTACAAATCACAAAATCTAGTGCCTCATTTTGCATGCAAAGTGCATTAAAATACCTTCTTTCCTATTCTATAGGGGCCTTTAAGATATATTACAATGGTGAAATCTGTACAACCCAGCACAATTATTTTCTAATTAGCATCCCTAAATGTTGCATTGTGGTCTGAATCAGTTTCAGCATTGTCAAAGAGTTCTAGAAACAGCCATGTCTGTACAACCCAGCCACATGTGACAAAATTAAATTGGCACACTTCACTGTCTAGACCTTGTGCTCCTGGCAGTGATAGCCAGCTCAGTACCTCAGAGAGAAGGCTCAGCTGTCACTCACTGACCCATTAACACTCAGGTTGCATCCTGCAGTGTCATAGTCCTCATTCGCACAAAGATGGTTCTCCCTGGAGATCCCCAGTACCTCCAGGAATGAGGGAAGGACAGCCATGACAGCAGCAACTGTCCAACAGGGCAGCACAACATAGTGTGAGAGTGCCTTGTGCCAGCATCCCAAACTGGAGTTGAAATCCTCTATGCTGCCCTGGTGAGCCTTTTGTAAATGGGATATCATCACTATCAAGCTGTAGCTGTCCCCTCCAACATCATACACACACACACATGCAAAAGGCCTTTGGTTCTGCAGAAACACAGTTTGCTCGATTCGTGCTGTGGACCCTTCCAGTAAGGTGTTAAATAAAACAAACACCTCCTGCTGCTTTTCAAATGTAAAGGGAACCATTGGGAGAGTAAGGAAAATCATGCAACAAAAAGCCATTGCTTTTCTTCTCTTTATCCAGAGTCCTGTTACTGCCTGCACACAAAATAATTCGAACATATCGCAGTGCACTGTCTAACATAAATGTAATATTGCTTCAGGCTTATGTGGGTTTTATGCTCTGGGGAAAAAAACCCCAGGTGAATTCACAGCAGGAGAAGGTAGTGTCAACATCACCCTGCCTGTAGAGCTCAGGCACATTTCCCCAGCAGTTTAACATGCTGGAGATTCACTGCATACACATGATTTAGGCCACACTGCGTGCACTGGGAAATTAAATTATATCTTACCTGTAGTAGTGTGTGGGTGTGTGTATGTAAGCATATAAGTACAGGTCAGAGTACAAGTGTATGTGTGTCTGCACACGTGCACATAGGCAGAAAAATGAGAAAGAGAAACAAATCAAACCAGACTGAAACTTAATGAAAAAGATAAATTCAGACATGATTACAGCTGTGAGGTGAAAACAAAAGTCCCAATTTTGTCGGTTATGTGGAGAATGATCCAGTAACAAGGTTTTATTTCTAAAGATTCACACTCCTCATTTTCTACCTTCTCAAGAAAATACACCCATGACAGCCTATGCAAAAGTTACAGAAAAGAATTTAAGAAATTAATACAAATATAAACATAAAAATAGTTCTTTTTTTAAGAAAATAATTCATTGTTGATATTGCTGCAGGGGACTCAAACTCAGTATATGGCAGACCCCATGTTTCAGCCTCTAGATCATTTTCACTAATGGACATAAAATGATGCAAAAGAATTCTGCCCCCCATGTTTTGAAAACAACAACAACAAAAACCCAAGGAAAAGAAYAAAGGATGAACACTGGACTCCACTTTTTCTGCCCATACAGTCTTGAAAGGCAGATGAACTCTGCTGCTTAAGGTCTATCACGAAATTATTTCTGGTTGACAAGTAGGCATATGATCTCAAAAAAAAAAAAAAAATCAAAATCCCAGTTTGTAGAATTAAAAATATTGGGAGAATTTCTTTTCAGTGTGGCCAGTACACAACTCGTGTTATTCTTTTTCAGTACCTAGGTTTGCCCAGCACTTAAATTTGGATCTGTTTCCCAAGCCCAGCTCACCATTTAGGTACATGACTCAATGAAGTGCATGTTTATGTCTTACCAAGTCCAGAGAAACATTAATTTTGGTATATGGACTTTACAGCACATCCACATGGGGGCCAATTAGTGCTAAACATCATCCCTGCTCTGAAATGTTACCTGGGGTAGATGTGTACCCTTGGGCTGAATGTTTGCGCCGCAGTAACTTTAAGCTCAAGCTGTCTTCAGAGTGGCTTAAGCCCTCTCTACCATGGTGTCACAGGGGAATAATGACTCTCACTTTAAATGGGATTATTTCTGGTGCATGCTCCCCAGCAATTGCTCTGCTGGACAGACCAGACAATGAGCACCACTGCTTTCTAATTATATGATCAGAATCATCTGTGTTGTTCTACTTCCCTTAATGAAATTGAACAGGAGTAGGAGAGATTCAGACAGATATTATAGAGATTTYGTCATGGAGAAATTCTAATTATAAAATTTCATAATAATCAACTACAGAATTTTAAAAAATAGACACAAATATACTAATATATATTTGAGCTATCATGTCAGAGCAAAATTAATTAGGATAGAATGCAACTGTTCTTCTTATGGGTACTGGCTTTGCAGGGCTGCTAACACYGTTGAGCAGGAAGGATCCTATGCAGGCACTGAAGCCGGTTAATGCGATTCTGGTTCCAGAAAGGAAGCAGATCAGTTGAATATAATGGCACCACATTATAGGCTCTCACTTTTCTTATTAGACACACACTTTGAAGGTTGAAAAGGGGATTTATTTATTTCATGCAGCACTATGTGTCTAGAGGTTATTAGTGATTAAAGTACTATTTTAGGATGTTCCGTGACAATTTTCTCGGCGGTATAATTTCACTATAACCAATGAAATTATGGGAGGGAAGAATTTGGCCTTATATACCTTAAAACCAAATGTTTCTGTCAGCATTTCAAGGAGGTTAAATACTTGCAGAGTGTTAAATTTCAAGGTTCAGGCAGTGAACTGCACGGTCAGCTTAATGCAAGGCTGTAATCACACAGCAATGGTAAGGCCCACAGCCATATGATCAGAAAGGAGTGAGAGATCCCCTCACTTTAGAGAGRCTTAAGGTTATTCCCCCTCCCTGASCCTCACTTTGAGGGGTGAGATGCACCCGTGCATTGCTTTCCTCCACACGGTGGTCACTAGAAGCAGACAACGTGAAGAACATGGAAACCAACAGAGGGTTCAGCCTGCAAAGGTAACTTTTTGCCTCCTGGGGAAATAGAGTGGCTCAGCTGCAGCACAGAGTCTACATCTTTTTGAAGTACAACCAGACTGTGCTACATATTCCAGTTGGCAGCTGCTGCCCACGGCACAGTGCAGAGGGATCACAGGAGAGCCTGGTGCACTGCAGCTGCAGGGAGTTGGCAGCAGTTGCTGGAAGCACTGCTGTTCTACAGCGCAATGGGGTGAGCAGAGAACAGCCCCCCAACATCTGCACCTTGCTCCTTTTTTCCCTAAACTCCCCAACAATCTTTTTCAACTGGGAGTGGGAATAGGCTCAGGTCTAGCAGGAAAACTCCTGAGCTGTGGCTATATCACTTTCCTGAGGCAACAGGAAAGAGAAATGCCAGAGATCAAGAGTGCCAGTTATCATGCTTGAGGGCAATGAGGTATCAAAAACACAGCTTGAGATTATGCTTAATTCATAGAGGCAATGAATTGYCATCTTACTCCTAGTAATAAAAAACAGAGGAGGTTTGAGTCAGGAGATTMAAAAAAAAAATAAAACACAAAACCACCAGTTGCCCATTTGGTCAGAAGTGTACACTGAAGTGTACAACACGAAACACCCCTGTTATGGTGTTGTTTCATATATATTTCCTATTCCTCTTCACTTCCCAAATGAAGAAACCCCCTTGTGGTAAACAATACTGTGAAACACAGTTTATGCCAGGAAAGGCAATGTGCTCAGGTGTACAGCTTTTTCCAAATGTTACTTTAGCTTTTAGTCCTATTTTAGTTGTACTTCACTAATGTCTTATTCATGTGGTCTCTCTCTCATTCTTCATGGACATGTATACACACATATTCATACCCACACTACCCAAGTATTCATGTGTGTAAATACATACACACACAAACTTGAGAGTGTGAAAATGGAAATAAAATTAGACAACATCAGAGTACAACAAAACTGTCGTTCTGATGCCTTAATCACTAAAACAATGAATGCACAGATCAAATAATTTAATAAAATAAGCAATATGGGCTAAGTCCCATGGTCTTTTGGACAGAGGGAAATGGACCATTTTTCCCCAGGCAGGTTTGCTTTTGCTCACAGTGYCTTGGTATCTTGAAACCCTCTGGTTGCACCACTCAAGAATCACTATAGCATTGTCTAGGCAATGTATATTCTCCTGCTATGGTTTAGGTTACCTTCCTTCCAGAAAACCTGCTACATGAAACATTACTTTGCAAAAAGAGGGAGCAATTATTTTAACAATGTTTCTGGAAAGTAAAAGCTATTAGATTTCACTTGAATACTTTTAGCTGCACATTAGTGAAATGATACTGTCACTTTAGGAAGTCTATCATTTGCTTCCATTAGAGACTTGCAGGCCGCCAGCTCCAGCAGAGCCCAGAATAATTTCCACTGAAGTTATAACACCAGTACTGGTAGCAAACCAACAGCATCTCCCTTGCTGAATGGAATTCTGCCTCTTTCTTTGAGCACTGTAACATTTGGGAGCATATGTGAAAGAAAGTTTTTATATTTAGCGTGCAATGAAATTGTCTTAGAATGCATTTTTCTGAGGTCCTTGTCAGTACATCTGATAACTGTATGCAATATTTGTGCTTGTGAGTGACAGTATTTACCACAGTATTGTATTTCCAATTAAATCCAACTCATCAACTGTATCACTGTGCAAAGAATTGAGGGGGAATATCATGGGTGATCTAAAAGGCCTGGCAGTAGATTTTCTAGGGAAAGACTTTTTAGGCATCGTTCTGGGTGTAGGTAACTTTACTCTTGTGCGTGTTTGCTCACCTCAAGCATACTTTGCTTCAGGATTCATATACGAGAAAAGTGACACCCTTCAAGGAGAGACTGTAAGGCTTCCAAMCAAAGCAAATACCGTGGTGAGATGATGGGAGACAGGCAGTCATGGAGGACTGGGCATGGAAGAACAGAGGACCTTCCAGACAATTCTCAGAAATACCCATTTTACCTGTAAGTTAATTGGCAACGATGCAGAAAACTGACCTTACCTGTGTCTGTGCTTCACTAAAGAAAAGAAATAAACAGCCTCTAACTTCTTTCAAGGAATTAGGTTTCCTGATGAAAGTCCAAATTACACTGCTTAAAGAAAAATTCAATTATTTATTTTTTAGCATAACCTCAAAAAATCTTGTTTGTTCMCAACATTTTCTCCACAGACACTTTGAGACAACCAGATACACAAATAGGGAAACTACWGCAATGCACACCCTCAGAACCACACAGAACATGACTATTCCGAAATGTAGTTTTCACCTTAACATCAGCTAATACTATGGCACTTCCTGAAGGAACTCCAATTTGGARAAAAAATATTACAAATACTTCCATAAGAAAACTTCTTATCAAGATTTTTAGTCATATATTGCCATATTGTTACAATTGGTTGTGGTTGTTCATAWCTTTTTTCCAAACAGCTCCTTGGTTCTAAGCCTTTGAGGTTCATTAATACTCTCGTACCACGCACAATGTTGTTTTATGAGTAAGAAATATGATCCTCTTTTTGCTTTCCCTCACAAGACCGTCTGTACCTCATAAAAGACATCAAAGACAGTTCACTTACTGTACACTATCATTTTTATGTAATATTTTTCTGGTGTCTGTGGGTATTGGCAGTTGTAAGTCTGCAATGGGAAGAAATGAGCTTTTCATGTGCATCACATAACTAATGGTAGCTAAAGGAATCACGCTTGTCTTGGTGCCTGTAATTTCTATGTGGACTATAGTTTGCAACACACAGACACTTGCCTTGCTAAGAAATGGCATTAAGCAATAATATCTACTAATAGAGCATTTTTTGTACTCCTTTTTACCCTCCTGAAAACAGGCAAAGATGGGGAGCAAAGATTATACAGTGTCAAAAGTAACGTATTACTCTGGACATGCAAGAGGAGAGAAAGATGAAGACTTCTGTGAGACTCTGAGGATATCTTCCCATAGGAGCATTATTAGCCTTTGACAAAACCTGCCATTTAATGAAATCTGTTTACAGAAAAAAATTATTATTCAATATTATGTTTTTGAGTCCAAGAGCAATAACTCATACCTGACAGAAGCTATTAAGCAGTATTCAAAATTAAAGTAAAATAATGAAAGTGAGAAAATCATTACAAGATTCAGCCTAGTCTGAGMAACATTTATTGAATCCATCTACGGACTTCTGCAGATGCCTTGCAGCACACAGGTAAAATTCCATGTTCAGACAAAACCTACAAAATACWTAAGTCCCCATTAGCTCTCAAAATAGAATGTACACGATATTTAGGGCTTGCATATACTCTGCACAATGTTGAATTTCATTTTCAGAGAAAAAAAAGGTAAGAAGTGTTGTACTCCCTAAAAGTTCCCTATTTAAACTCTTTTCTGCACACAACATGTAATTTCTATTCATGGCAGTTACTCAGACATTTCTCTAGAAAATTTAATTTGACTACACAGTAACTCCCTCTGTTGTTAGCAGAGAAAGCCTAATGCCATGTTTGTTTCAAAAGAAAGAATACAAAGCAAACCCTTTTTCTGCGGCATGACAATGGATCCTTCAYGGTTTTTTGCAAATTGCGTTATAGTAACATAGATAATAAATTACGTSTCTTAGTGAAAGCTACCATCCAGCTATGGCTGAAATAGGTAAGCACATAAGCAAAGTTTTCCATGGAATAAGGAGATGTGAACTTGACTCGTTTGCTTTTTCATTCTCTTTATTCATAAGTTCTTATTGATGAGAAAAGACCAAGAGTAGAAATGAGCTGGTTTTATTATGTGTGCCCAGTTAGACCATGAGTTTGTATTGGCTCCAAAATGACAACAATCCTGCCCAAAAGTGCTACTTTTGCATGTGTGTATCATGCATGTGATTTAATTTTGGTGGTCCTTATGAAATCATATTGGATGGAGTGAGCCCTGCTCTTTGACAGCAGCACCACATAAAAGTTATTCAAATTCTGTCATAATGTCATATTTATATTGCTTTTTACACTCTTTATAGCTTCGCAAATGTTCAGCATGTTACTAAAATGGTCAACTTTTTTATCTGGTCTGGAAATTTATTAAACAACATAGTGGTTAAGGTCTACAAAAAATTGGTTTATATGTTATGATGGTAATAGTATTTTTTTTTCTTCTTCAAGAAATCAGTCTTTAAAAAAACCCTATAATAGTCTGAAGTTTGACTCCACATTGCACCATCCAGATTTACATTCACACTGGTGCTACAGTATTATTACTATTCTAGAAGATAACATACAGAAGAATATTACTGAAATAATGAAACTTAATAAATAACATATTAATTATAAATTATCAAACAGAAGTAGAAAGAAACTTAAAGAAAGGAAACCTAATGCTCATGGAATTTTTATTGTGAATAAATTAGCTTCTTATATTTCTAAACAAGGCAGAATTTATCTTCTACCACCTTCTTCCAACAGTAGGGAGCAGGTGGCTATGTCATACTGGGGAAGGAAAACAGCAGTGTGAACGCTCCATTTATTAGCATTATTCATAAACTTTCCATCATGAGGAGCATTGCACCGCTCACTCTTCAGCGTCAGGGTATGAAAAGCGCACTCAGGCTTCAAAAATCAATGACAACTTGCCCTCTACCCACCGCTTTTCTATGGCAAGCAGCAAAAAAGCCGCTCCTAAAACTCAGCATGCCATTTTTTAATTCACAGTTATGTTTCCACTTGAGGAGACAAGCCAAWACAAACTATTCCTCTCTGAGAAGCACCATGGGAATAAGTACCCTCCCAACTTCAACAATTATTAGGCAAGAGTGTTTCTCCATTCCCCCTTCCACTGAAAATACAACCTATTTTTAAGGACAAGCTTGTGTTCTGCTCCCCTGTTTGCATAATTCACAGATGTCAACCTGCAGATTGGCTGTGTCCAGCAGAACCCCAGCTTTGCTTTTCTATGTCAAGTTGAGCCCTTTCACAGCTGTAAATGGTCTTGTGCTGCCACAGAAAGTGGCAGATGAGGTTCAACAGCCAGAAGGGTGTAAGTAGTATGTCAACCTTTCTCAGCTGAGCATGTTCCTCTAACTATTTCTGTCCATTACTTTGCCATTTACAGCAACTGCAGTTAGCCATAAAGAAAAGTCTAACAGCTGTTTTCAAGTCGTTTAGACCTCCAAAATTTCAATCCTCAAAGCAACAAAGGATGTGTTTATTTACAAAACATATTCTTTGTAACTGCCAAGGCTTGTAGAGGAAGTAAATTTATCCTAATTCTCCATAGTCATATGGCCTTACAAAGTGGAAAATTATTTTCCAGATACCGTGTAACACATTGTTAAAATGTGTTCCTCTGACTGATTAGCGTTGTAAATTATTCAACTGAGTTCTGCCAGCATTATATTGTACTTAGTTTCTGTCTTTTAAGCACCAAAGATATGGCGATACTTGCAAGGAAATCAATGACAGAATCCTGAATGAAAGCAGAATGTGTAGTGAATAATATACCATCACCCAAAAGAAAAGACCATTCGGCAGAAGGAGAAATGAGAGTGGCACAGCTCACAAGACACACTTTGATGAGCCTACACRGAACTTCATTGTGTCAGAGGATCGAGATGAAAAAGAGATATTCTCTAGACTCAGCAGCAGCAACCATGTGCCAAGTGTTTTAGATAGCCACAGGGATATTTATGGCATAACCATACAGCCTAAACAGATTTCAAACTAAAATGTTGGCTGAAATAACCACTCATGAGCTTGCTCTTCAAGATGGAAATGATCAATTTACTTTTCAAGAGGAGAATATTTTCCTTCCTGAGCCCTGCTTTGTGCTAATCTACCTTCATGCCTAAGGAAACACCTTACAGGGAGTTGACTGCTGTCAGCTGGTGAATGAATCTTCCCTGTGTGAAACTTCTCTTTCATGGATGATGATACATAGTTGATTTAATTCTTAATTCTAAAAACTGATTAACTGTATCTGAAGCATGAAAAGTTTTCACAAAATAAGAGGTTCATTTGATATATGAGTCCACCAAAACTATTGACAATCGTGTACCATTTATTCACAACAGTTGAAACTTTAGTGTCTGCAGAGTAAGTAAATAGGTATCTCATGAGCACAGCTAATTACAGGTGCTTCTGGAAAATTTCTGCTTTCTTTAATAAACTGTTTCTGTTTCTACAAAAACCCAAAATCTTCTGGTTCACACAGGAGAAAAGCTTTAGAAATTTCTAACATAAGGTCTGAGTTTCCTCTCTCAGTTTCACAGTGAATTAAAAATAGTGGACTCAATGACAGAATTAATGAAACAAGTTAGGAGCCTATTTTCCTGTGGTGGCTTGGTGCCTATTTTGAGTGGTTACAGTGGGATCATATTTAGATTTTACTCAAGGAAGTACTTAAAAGAGGCCAGAAGTGTTATACTGTTCTGTAGCTACTTTTCCACGTCAATTAAAACTTACATTTCTTTCTTGGTTTTCTTCCATTTATCCATGAAAGATTCCAAGCCACATCATTTTGTTCATTTTTATATCTGTCTGAGGAACTTCTCTTTGATATTTCTTTATAACCCATTGAATACTAATTTCTAGATTGATAATCTTTCATTAGACTCACCTACCTCATATTCCCGCATTTTCCTACGATTTCATGAAGGAATTGGTTCAGCCAGTTTTCTCTTTCCTTCATTCCTTCTTTCTTTCTCTCATCTACCTCATATTCTCGCGTTTTCCTACGATTTCATGAAGTAATTGGTTCAGCCAGTTTTCTCTTTCCTTCATTCCTTCTTTCTGGACAAGACAAATGGGTTTTCTAGAGCTTACTTTGAGTCCATCACTATCTTCTCCACCTGAGTATTCCCAGGAGATCAGCCTGAGCATAACTGACGTGATAGTTATCGAATGGTGAGACTAATGTAAAAGATCTTTTTAAAAGTTGAGTTAAATCAGGTTTGTTTATATTCTCCAGCTTCATAAAGTTTACATTCTTTATTGCTTTTACAGGAAGCTTTCTGCAAGTGCGTGTAAAGTCTATGAAGAAACTTTTCCCTTGCCTCTGGAATGCCATTGGGGGCTGCAGAAATAAAGAGTAGTACATCTCAGATGAATAGTACCTCTGTTTTTTTTAAAAAAGGATGCTATATCACCAAGGGAAAGAACATTATTTGCACTGTTTTCCTTCTTTATTGTTTAATACCTCAAAACTTTAACCTCTTGATTTCTATCCTTCACCAAACACTTTGTTAGAGCAGTCTGCTCGTTAAATTGCTCATAAATGTGCAACCATCTTGCAAAGGAAATAAGCAGTAGTGCTCAATTTAAACAATAAAAATGTATATGGAAAAAGAAAACTCACTCAAAACCAGAAAAAATGCAGCAGCACTTCACTCACAATAGCAAAACTCAGATTCACTTGGAGCAAGAAAATCATTTTAGTAAACATCCGTGTTATTCTGTTCCATAAATASGGCATTCATACTCTGCTGAAGAGGCAACTATGAAGAACCCTTCTGCTGGAAGTGCAATGTGCTACAGATGTCTGACATGTCTGTCCAGTGCAGGTGAACAAGCTCCAAGAAGGAAAGAGTGAACAAATCTAGCTACTGACGGGGAGTAGCACAAGAAAGGCATCCATTAAAATTCAAGTTGTTCAGTCATGCGAATGTGGATAGAAGAATCTGTTACTCTGAAACTCTGCTACCCTGAAAAGACTCAAGTTTGTTGCTTTTCAGAAGGCCAAACTAAAAAAAWCCAGACTCTTTATTCCAGATAAGTGATATAATGGTGAAGGGCAGGGACCTTCTTCTAAGTAATCTCTCATAGTTGTGATACAAGCATCTATAAGGAGAAAATCACAAAGAATTTAACTGTTTCAAATAACTGTCAATGTTAAATCTGGAGAAAGTGGCTTGTTTCCAGGACTTTACCTCTCTTTACAGTGTCTATATAGAATGTCTAATGTGCTCTAACGAGTACTTGTTGCTAAATTTCATGTTGAAATACATACAGAACTATTGGAAGAAAATAGGTTCTTGTGCTACTTACATCTACCAAATTGGTGGATCCTCACACTGAGATGGTTTTGCTGTTCGTGTTTTGGACTCATAAAGGTGATGAGCAGTGAATAAAGATTTCACCATTCGTGATTTCACTCTATTTTATTATCCACAAAAGATTGATGTTAAAGTAACATATTAAGTTTGAGGATAATATGAATGCAGTCTTCAAAATTCAAAAACAATTGTCTTAAACTCTTAACATCAAAATGACAACACTGTGAAGCTTTAATTAATTTCAKAGGGCTGCAGTTTCAAAACTCTGCTACACATTTTCACATGGTGAGTATTATTTGACCAAGATTTTCATGACTATATTTCCCCAGTAAAACTTTAGTCTAAATTTTCTGAGCACCTAGTAGTTTCATTGACTTTCATTTAGTATCAGTGCTGAAAATGAATATAACTTTCCTTGCAGTTTTGATACAATTTGACTGTGAGAAACAACAGCTAAGGCATCAGCTCAGTTGATTGGAACATGGTGCTAATAATGCCAAGGTAATGGGTTTGATCTTTGCGTGGCCCATTCACTTAACAGTTGGACTTGATGATCCTTGTGAGCCCTCTCAATTAAAAATATTCTGTGATTTATTAGTCTAAAATCCTCTTAACCATGTTGTTGTGTCTTGCATTTGTCTAGCAACATTGTATCATGTGCATCGCTCCACTAATTATTAAAAAAAATAAAAATAAGTAACATCTTCCTTAAGAATCTGTTTTCTAAGCCTCTCATAAATTTATATAAATATTAATTAAGCATCATTTTGCCTGTGAAAATTAGGTAAGTATGAATCTTTTAATTTTACAGAACAAGAAATCAAGATACTGTGAAATTAAATGGCTTGTCCAAAAACACACAAAGAATCAAAATTAAAGGTCAGTTCATGGGCAAAGCAAGAAATCCTTCTGCCATTAAATYGGTGGAATGAGGCCAGGATCACAGTAAGACCTTCAACTGTTCAGCATTTGCTGGGGTGAGGTTTTAATCTGCATGTTCCTCACACATTTCAAGGGTTTCAGAAGCCTTGAATGTATAAGATCATAAATGACATGGAAAAGGAAATTTAAGGTGTTCATTTCAAACAAAACGATGCTCATATATCCTTCAATTGTTTTGACTCCTACATGAAGAGTCCCCTCTCCAGTTATTGTGCATTCCAGGCACTCCAGAATGGTATATTCAGAATATGCATATGTTTATTAAGTGAAGCAGCTTTCATAAAATGTCAGTGTTTTGGCCAAAACTCGATATTTTGAAAAACTTTCCCTACTTAATAAATTTAAGTAACTTGAACACACTGCTCTGTCTAACACACTAATGTAAGAATTATTTACACTGGTGTTAGGGCAGTGTCAAGAAACTGTAATGATCTGTAAAACAGGTCCCTACCTTTAGGAATTTATGTAGTGAATTATTTTGATGTAGTGCTGGTTATTGTTTTCAGAGCTTCCCTCTTTTTCTCATATTGATTATTTGACATGTGAAAGATCATTAAGGATCATTCTCAGCGAATGCAACATCAAAATAACGGTATCAGTRTAAAGCAATGGGACTAACCATCTTAGAACTGCAGACCTTAAACCCTGAATAAGCGTTTAGGAGACCAAGATAGGAGGGAGGATCCTACTAGCTGTATATCTCTTTTGTGGCAGGTGTGCTTTATGGTGCATCTTGCTGCCTTTATCCTTGAATTGTTTCGACAGGGGCCACTCCTGGGGTGTGCTGAGGGCCCTCTGTGGGACAGCAGGGCATGTGGGCAATGCTGCACTGACAGCCCCYCGACTGAGGTGTGAAATCAGGACACAGACAAGCTGTTCACCAGAAATGAGGACCTTTCCTGTTCCATAGGGCATTTGCAGGCACAATCAARCAGCTGGTTCAGCAGCTGGGTTCGGTTAGTTCATAACTTCCTACATGCTTTTTAGAATAAGTTTATTAATTCTGTATGTAACATCCTCTAAATTCCTTAGCTATAAAAGGGCAGTTAGAGTAGTCAGCTTCTTCACCCTTCACCACTTTAAATTTTTTATATTTTAAACTCTCCAGAATTATAAGTATGAACAGTGTCTTGCATAATGTGGTTTCAGTCTCAGCTGGGATCTTGCTCAGAAACGACCGTACTAGAACACTGTGCACAACCACATTACACAGAGTAGTGACATGTCTGTTTAATCTCTGAAACAGAGATAGAAGTCCTATTTGGAAGTAATTTCTAAATGAAATGTGTAAGTCAAATATGTGCACATATTGTACAAGGAAATGTTAAGCCCGCAAGGTAAAGCTTTCAACAGATAGGAGGTACTGGGACTAGAACTGCTTGTACATTTTGCACTACAATATTTTCTTTAATAATATATTGACCAATTTTCTGGAGAATCCTTCCAGCATTCAGTTGAAAGTACTTGCTTAACAGGTTATGAATTTCCTCTTCACTAGTCAGTGTACACCTTGTACAGCACACTCACTTTCGTCCTCTGCTGAATACAGAACAAGCATCCTCACAGTCTTTTCTACGATGATACTGTTAAATTATCCAAAAGCTTGTCTTTGCTCATTTTAGTAACTCCATGAAGAAAACACATGTTAACAATTCCATTTTAGAATAGTGAAAGTCTAAGGCATGCCCAAAAGTTAAAACTTCCTACTGTCTTTTAGAGTCACCYCTCCTCTTTGTCCAAACTTCCAGCAGGCAAGGCAAGATTTAGGAGGTCGCTACACAGAAAGGCTGCCACTGATACTGAAGTCAAATCTCCCCATTCRATTTTTCTTTTATTCTTTACTTAGGCACAAAACATTATGCACTTATGAAACATTGCATGATGCATGGTAATAAATAATTTTAATAAATTCTTGTAATGATAATGATAAATCATAAATTATCTTATGTTTTAATTTCCTTGGGTAAATATATTGAAGCACAACATCTCATTTTCACTGCTGACCTGGGGTGAGAGTACAGCAGCATGACATTTACAACAGATTCTTCAACTGTAATTATCAAAGAGTTAATATATCAATTTAATTAAAATCCCATAGTGATGAACAGCAGAAAGTATAAAAAAGAAGTTAACCCAGTCCAAAACAAACAGGAGGATCAAGGCAGTCAGTTGAGGCAAAATGAATTAGAGTACTTGTCTCACCAGCTCAGAGGACTTTCTCTTTGGAGACAGTCTCTCAAAAGGATATTCATTATTAGACAGTACACAGGAATATTTGGGGTACCAAAATGAAGAAAGAAAAAAAAATGCAAGTTGGATTTTCTACTTGGTGTAAAAAAAGTCTGTTGTTCCTATAAAGTTCATTTCCTAATAAAACAAAAAATAAAGGCATGTTAAGTCTTGCTGAAATTCCATCTGCTGGGTCCCCTGTAGAACTTGTAGTCCAAATTCCTGTAATTTCTAGACCAATTAGTCAACCCTGGATATTGTCAAGCTTCTCAATAATCTTGCTAACAGTTACTTCTGCTGCAGTTCTTTCTGTCTGAGACACTATTCTCATTTAGTAGATTCAGAGTGGCCAAAGTCAATTAATATTAGCAGAAGAGAGTTGATGTGTATCAATATAAAATTATTCTGCCATTAAAATCTAATGTCTGAGGTTTCTCTTAATTCAGTCAAATTTTTATTTCTTCTTCCTATCTTAAGAGCAATCCATCCTTTACATTTTGCTGAGGTGAAATACTAATTTTTCTTCAATATCGTTTTATATAGCACAGAGAGTTAGTATTTGAGAACCGCAGAGGGGAAGATTCATTTAAGCCTGCAGCTTGAGACTTGGAGCAGGAAGAAAATCAGAAGCAATTGCAAACACCACAGCAAAACCAAGYGGATTTCCTTGTGAGGCACGACTTCAAATCTTAAGACACCAGCCTGAAAAATAGACTTTCCTCTCCAAACAGTAGCCCATTCAAGGATTAGATCACTGGTCATGATGAGAATAATTTTGGYGTATGAAATATCAGTAAGATTTGGTAAAGGCCTAAATGGATTATTTCTTACTTCTTCCCCTTTTGAAAGTTTCTACAATCTCTTATTACATGACTGGTATGTAGATGATTTAGCTCACCTATCATTAAGCTGGTTCACTGTATCGTCTCCTTCTATCATTAAGGAAATCACTGACTTGAAAATGCTTTCAGCAATCRTTCTAAAGACTTATATACAATAAACCACATGTTAAATGAGACCAACATGAAAAGTTGTAGCAAAATCCAGGACTAGGTTAGGTGCCAAGGAGCAACACTGGGAGCTCTCAGAACAGGATCCAAGACAACTAATATGCTAAGCACAGAGCCAAATGTACCCTACAGCACAACTGAGAGGACCAGCAATAGAAAATGCTGGTGGGAGAAATCTGTGTCTTAAGTATGGCCCCTGGGATTACAGTGCRGATATCTGGGCCTGTGTTCACGTACGTGGCTCCAAAGCTGAGTGTGGTTTTCTGASGACAGGGGGATACATCTTTTTAAAAAATCAATTGGATGTCAGACTTTTCGAATTTGCTATTAGAGCTGATTCAAACCAGCAACTCTTACATGACCAAAGAGTGGTTTAACTACAAGGTTATTTTACTTGGAAGACCCTAGAAATCAAAACTGAGCCAACAGTCTTTCAGCTCAGATCTGGCATTCCTCTTTCCAGACAAGTGTTCCAGGCTATGGATTCATCCTCAAGTTTATTCTTTCTCCCTGACCTAGGAAACACTTTTATACTGCAACAGAATTTCAACAAGGACAGAGATGTCTCTGTTCAGGSTTATCTATGGCTGGTGTCTAAAGGTCCCTCTTCTACCTTGGAAGGAAAAAAGTAGTTTTATGCATAATCAGACACACAGTGGAACTGAACTTCAAGTCTCCCACTTTATAGATAAATTCTCTAAACACCTGGTAATCAAACAAACAGGGTTCACACCAAGGGTAGGGGCAGTCATCACTGGATTTGGGATCATCGTTCTGGGTGCAGATTACAAATATTCTGAGATTGCTTCCTGGATTGATCTTCTCGGGGTGTTTGGAAAGAAGTTGTTTCTGGCTCCTGCTCAAGGCTGAGATAATACCAGCTGGACGTCTGCCTTAATATCAGCCAGACATCCTGTCAAACCTTTTGCATTTCTAGGAACATACAAACAAAGTTGTAGGAAAGCTGTCCAAGAACTACCATGCTACTGGAACTTAAGCACCGCTGGGTGTAAAAAGCACTTAAACTGAAATTTTCATGTCATAGCTTTGGCACCTAAACTTCGCTCTAGGAAATTTAAATTTGGGGTTAACTCTCTCCATTTCTAAAATATCTAGTAGTAGTTCTAAGGCCCATTAAGAATTGTTCTCTGGAAAGTGCAATTTTCTGTGTACTCTATTTTTCTTTATGTGAATATCACCCAAGTACAGTATATTTTACTCAATTTCTGCAATAAAACTTGCAGGAGTTTTTTCTGAAAAATACTGTTTAAATAGTATCTAAGTTTTACTATGCAAAATAATTCAACTGCTATTATTTTTATTATTGTAGGCAAATATTCAGTTGACTCTTAAAGGACATCGTCAAGACCAGATCTTTACCACCCCAGGGTTCCAAACACATATTTACACTTCCTCCTTTTTCTCTTCCTTCTGGCCAGCTCACTGAGTGGAATCCTTTGTTCAGCTGAGCTGTACTTATCACAGGAAGTGGAGAGTGGGAGGAAAAAGCAGCTTTGAAACACTCTGTACTGGAAGTAATGTGGGCCTAGTCTTTAGATGCTGTTAAAATTTATTTTGGTTCCAGCACTCTCCAAGGATCTGCTTCTTAGTGGAAGCGAACTGAAGCAGCGTCCCGATGTCCCTCCTCTCCTGTCAGCCCCCCAGGATTCGGTACAGGACCAAGGAGGATTTTATGCTTGAAAGACTCCTCAGACAGGAATGCATTCTAGGAGTTTGATAAGGCAGAAAAAGCATATTGGTATTGTTGCATTAAACCATTTATTTGATTTAAAAAAATCTAAATTTATACCTCTAAAATCTTATTAATTACAAAAATACCAGTCATTTTTTGAAAAGCTCTGTGAATTCATATCCCATCTGCACAGCTAAGACAACAGCTGATACTCCTATAATACACTTTTCTTTCAACATTTCCAGCATTGCTTATTCTTGATGGATTTTTTATGATTAGAAATACATATTCTAGTTTTGTCATCTTAGCTACCCTTCACTTCCCTATGCATTTTAATAATTCGTAATRTTCTATCTATACAAAGTCATAATTTTCCAAGGCATTCCTATTTCTGATATCTCATAAGATAAATCTTTCCCCCAGTTTGTATCCTAAATCTAAGTCCTGATGGACACTTCTTCTTTACCACTGTCCATGTGTTGAGGATGTAATAAAAATGAGTCCCATCAAACCACAACAAGATTTTAAACAACTTCCAAGAATTTGAGAATCTCTCATGGGAAATCTAATGAGACGCATCCAGCTCTGAGGCCCCCAACATAAGAAGAACACAGACCTGTTTGAGTGAGTCCAGAGGAAGCCACAAGGATGCTCAAAGAGTGGGAGCTCCTCTTCTATGAAGACAGTGTGAGAGAGCTGGGACTGCTCAGCCTGGAGAAGAGAAGGCTTCACAGAGACCTTAAAGCACCTTCAAGTGCCTAAAGGGCACCTACAGGAAAGCTGGAGAGGGACATTTTACAGTCCCTTGTAGTGACAGGACAAGGGGAAATGTCTTTAAACTGAGAGTAGGCTTAGAGTGGATATTAGGAAGAAATCCTTTACTGGGAGAGTGGTGAGGCACAGGAACAGGTTTCTAGAAGAAGCTGTGGATGTCCCATCCCTGAAAGTGTTCAGGACGATGTTGGATGGGACGCTGAGCAACCTGGTCTAGTGGGAGGTTGGAAATAGGTGACCTTTACAGTCCCTTTAACCCAATCCATTCTGTGATTCTGTGATTCCATGATATATTAAACTTTTAAAGAAATAGCAAAAGAGAAGCAGGCATTAAAAATAGAGAGAAAACTGGTCATCTGTGGCTTAAAGTAGTGGGGTCCAAATTTTCATCTATTTGAAGTGTTAAGCACCTGTATTCCCCAGTTGAAAGCAAACATTGTAACTTGCAGCATGAACTACAATTCCAAGTTGAGAAGTTCTAGCTACGGGGATCTGCTGGTAAGGAGTGGAGCTCCAGTCCTCAGAACATACTGAATTTCTGTCCAAGCAATTTTGCACTAAACTTGCATAGACTAAGGTAACAGGTTAAATTGATTTCTTTTTTCTGTTTCCTGTACTAAAAATGCTTACTTTCAAGGTGAAGGACTCAGAATTTGTACATATCTATTGTATTAAAATACCAGTCCCTTTATTGGGAGCTTACTTTTGCAAATGGTATAGTTCGATCAGTACTACTCCCAGGATGGGAAATGGGAAGGAGAGAAGCTGTGCTGCTTCCAAACATTTGCAAATCTATTGCCTTTGAGAAACAAAATAGTTGTGGTTATTTGTGATATCAACTTTCAGCAGAACAAAATATGCTTGGCTAGTTTTTATAGCCAGATGGGACTACATAGRCCCTGATCTTGAATACTGGCCCAGTATCTTCAAGGAGAGATGAGATGGCAGATGAAACACCATACTCCAATTTTAAGTGAACAGGAGACATTTAGATATCAATGTCGGTTGGCATAAGGTACAATTTGGATCCAAGGAAATGTAGCCACAGACATTTGGCACTTCAAAAACAGGGCTGCTCTTCCTACCAGTCAAACATGAGAATTCAAATACAAGAATTTTCAATAAGCAAGTCTCTAAGTGGATTTATTTCGAATAACATTACTTTGCAAGTTCCAGCAAAGAAGTAAAACCTATTGTAAGAAAGTAATTAGAAATTACAAGGGTAGTGGTTCATAAAAGCTGGTAGAATTTGGCCTTTCACTCAAGTTACAATGCCCTGCATTGTTTTTCTAATAAGATATAATTTATACTTTATGCCTGGGAAAAAACATAGCCTCCATTAAGAAAGCTTATTTCRGTTCACTCCATAGCCACGTATTTTTTTATTCTAAACATTTTCTTGTCACACGGAGTTGTAACTTGAGCGATAACATAGCTGAGGTGCTAATCTCTGGTAAAATAGACAGCTTAAACCATGGTAGGTTCAGTCTTTATTTATCAGSTTGACTAACTAGTATCAGTAGTAATCAATCTTTTCATAATTACTGCTGATGGCTGTACATGGTCTGTTTTATTAAAAATTATTCCAGAAAGACACAGAGAAAAATCCGTCACACAGCTGCAGTTTCTGGAAAATGATAAAAAAGGATCAGGTGTCATAAAGAGGCCTCTTGCTGTTTTAAAGACCAAATTCTACAGAACAGTTCTTGTGGTTTATAAAATATCCAAACCCAAGCAACATCCGCTTACATGAAACAGTTTCCTAGTAGCATTTATTATGGTATAAGCTCCAAATGAAGAAAACTGACAGCCATGTGTAATTTGGTGCCAAAACCTAATGAGAAATAAGCTCAGAATGGGCTATTCTGGAGATCTAATTGTTTGCAAAGAATGCATGCAACAGAGAAGAGATGCTCTTATTATTAACAATCCTATTTGAAATAACAAAGAAGTAATTCTGTAAATCATTGCCTGCACTTGAATCTCTCATACTCTGCAAAGTGAATTTGAAGAAGGTTTTATTTTTTTCAAACACCAACACAAAACTATTCTACCCCATGCCTTAGTGAAGGTCAGATTTCTAAACCTTCCCTGGCATAGCTTTTAGTGTTCCTGCTTCCATTTTAATAGSTGGGTAGTTAAAAATGTCAAATACTAGAAGAGAAGCTTTTGAGAATTTTTTATGACAYGTTAGAATACAACTTTGATATATGCAATTGCTTTTACGTTATTAGAKGAAAAAAGCTTGTAGTCATACGCCTCCATTAAATGCATAGCAGTTATTAATAATACCTGTTATTTAATTATAAATCAAGATTTTTTTCTTTTGAGATGCAGCTTATGTGACATTTAAATTACAGACAGCAATAACATGTAGACATAAAATGAGAAAAGAACCACATAGGACTCTTTTGAGTAGAAAATACTGTCCAAGGTTCCAAWCTTGCAAAAAATTATTTAGACTCTTAAGTGCACCCACCAGGAGCAGTATCACTTACGTAGCAAAATGGTTTTGAGCAGGTAGCGTTCAAGATGGCCCCCAAAAGAATGATCTTAAGGCCAAATCTCTGTAGAAGTGCAGATTTTCTGTAGAAGTTTAACATTGTGAAAGAATATAAACCTGTTGCCTTTGGCGGAAAAAAGGGTGTGACTGTGTCACATTCCATGCAGCAGCAACTTCTATGTGCTTTCTCATCTGCCCTTTCTGACAAATCATTCAGGCATTTTTGATGTCTGGGCCACTTCCTGCCTCGACTTCTTGGTTAAGATAAGCAAGCTGGTGCCAAACATACTCTTTGTTTCTGTGACACCTCTTATGAAAGGCTACAGCTTAAACCAAACCTTGGAATTCAAGCCTGTAACAACTGCTACATGAGTGTAACTGTGTTGCTCTTCTGGAAACAGACAACTTTTTGCTCCATCAATTTAAACACTATATGAGCATCCTGTCTTTTATTCTTTCTTTAATCTTCCATATTGGGGACATGATCTTTACTCATAAATTATCACTTTTCTATTAAAATCTTTAAAACTGTTCTGACAGTAGTAGGCACCTGTCCATCAGGTAGATCAAGGTGACCATTTTATATCAGATGAGATGCTAATCAGCCATCAAGCAGGTATAATGTATTATCTTTTGAGCTGAGCTAGTTTTTATGCATGTGACCTACAGCTTAAAGCTGTGAGCGTTGACTGCCAACTCACTAAAGTTATCCAGTTCCTCTCCAAATTGTTCCAAACACAAAAGCATAAAGTAGGAGGTTTGGAGATTTATCTGTTTATTAGCATTTCAGTTACCATTAGAAATTCTGGGATAACTCATCCCGTTTTCAAGAAAGTCCTTGAGAAAGAAAAGAAAATGCAAACCTGCATTGCCATTTCAGTCCATGTAGGGTGCTGTCACAAAACAATCACCAATAAAATTAGGAAAACCCACGGTAAGCAYAGGTTTTATACAATTTTTAAACATATTTCTTTATATAGTAATGTAACTTACACTCTAGCTCAGTTAACAACTGAGGTTTCAGAACTGAATATTGGAAATATAAAGTATTTCCAACTTTTGAGTCACACTTTAGTACTGCTAACTTACTTTGGAATTATCAAAACCAGGTAAGCTTGAGGGAGAAAAACCTTATGACAATGTTTTTGAGATTTACACAAATGGTTAGCTGACTTTGAAAATATTTCCCTGCTTTCGCTGCTATTTCCTCGTGTGCAAAGTGACAACAGCACCATCATTTTGAAGGTGAAATTATTAATTATTATTAGCTACATGACTAACATTAAATTACAAGTGTACTTCTGCCTTGGGATAGATCAAGTGGCTTTTAAAGCTCTTCAGTATCTTTGCCTTTATCAAGCTGTGATTGCCATTAATTAAATCTTGTCCAACCGAATTACTTAGCAACATGGGTTGTGGCACAGGCAAGAAAACATCCCTTTCATGCTCTTTTAAGATAGATTTTGATTTGCTAAAAGCTTGCCCAAATAATATGTAAATCCTCATATGCTGAAATGCTACGGCTTGAAATCCGATGCATGTGATTTATCCCTGCATGAGACAGCACTGGCCACATCTGTTCAGTTCTGTAGCTCACCCAGAAGAAAATCCCTACTCATTAGTGTCCCTCACCCCTTTCCCATTCTTCAGGAATGCTAATGTTTCAGGTAGCAGCTTAGAGCACTGGCAATTATTTTGTCTCCTGTAACACAGAAATAGGGTATAGAACTGAGCACTGAAATAGAGTGTTCATATAGGCATAAGTCAAGGGAACAAGTGTTAGAACCAAGGACATCCATTCAAACCACTGCCTTGGGGAAATGCTAACAGATGCAAACTGCAGAGTCTTATTTGCAAGACAACAGGCTGTTAAAAAAAAAAAAAAAAGACTCAAATCCATTGAACAATTGATCCTGTTTCAATTTTGGGATTTCTGCAAAGCCTCCTAGCCTGTAGAAACACCTCCTGCATGGAACAACTAAACCATCTCCTGCAATTTCCTTTGCCTTCCAAAGAGGCAGGAAGACATCCATTTCCCTACAGCCAGGTGATTAGGACTTAACTTTATAATGATGATTCATAGGCAAACAATGATCAAGGTCCTTCAGTCACAAGGGACAGTAGCTTTAAAGTCTTATCTGAAGAAGTTCCTTTAGGTGTGAGCTTTGTTGTGAAAAGCTCCATGTGATATGACAGGTTGATTAGGGGACAAGGAAAACTGCCTATGCCACAGCTTGTGATAGTACTTTGTGAAACAATGTACCAGGAACAGAAATTTGCAGAAATTTCTCTTGATCCTTCCCCTCGTGCCCTCCCCCCGCTCCCCCGACCTGCMTTCTCTGCAAGGTAACTTTTATGCTTCATGGATATTTGAAATATTCTTTTATTTCAGTTTAGCAACAATGACAGGCTCCTCAGATATTTCTATAGGAAACTCAGATAACTCCTCAGGAACAAAACAGTTTAAAATAATCAGGAGAAAAGTGGCAATGATGAAAGAGTTTTTTGGACTGTCACAAAACCAACACCAAAATTCACAAGGTAACGKCATGATTACCCTTACATAGTAACTTTACAGGTTTTAAATAAAAATAGCCCCTTGAACATGAAATGAAAATAAACACATTTAATTTAATGATTAAATTGAGGCCAGTAGCCTGTTTGGGAAGCTTGATCCAGGGATTAAACACAGGCAATTTTAAATGGTATATGACCTGGTAGGTATGTTGAAAGACCTAAATTTTTTGAATGGTAGCCAGCAACTGGCATAAAAASAGTACTAAAAGCTCAACTTTAATCCCTTGAATTGTTTCTTTAGTACTTTGACCATACACAGCGTGAGTTAGAAGCCATAAGGTTTTGAACTCTCACAAATGTGAATAAAAGAGGCTGTACATAGAATAAAGCTCTAATAGTGAAGGCATCCTGGCCTATGTTGGACACCTTGTCTTCTCTCTTTTGAACCACAAGATAGAAGAAAAAATAAGAGAAAAAGCTTCATGACAGTTTTCAATTGGACAGATGAAGATCTTTTTCTCAAAATAGACAATATTTTTTTTTTTTCTGATGGGTTACATATTTGGAAGAAAGTAGAAAATATATAGGCAGAGCTACTAGCATGCAGTGTGTTTAATAAGGAATCATTCCGGTTATTAAGAGGACTAGCAGCCTAATAACTTCTTTTTGACCAGTCAAATCTGTTTAATGTCCTTCAAAACCCCATGTGGTAGCTCTTATTGACTCGTGGTGACATTTACCAGAAAAGACAGAATTCTTCCCTCACCAGCCCCTTACTGTTGAACTCAGCCAATACATTGCTTAGGACTAACCAAGTTGCTTCCAGACCCAGAGCCTAAAGTCAATAAAAGCTTTATAGGATTTTCCACTTTCCCCACAGGAGGAAAACAGCTGTGAGTTTGTTGTTTGGAAAGGCATTGATTAGCATATTGCTGGAACAGACAGTTGACCTAGCTATCATAGACTCAGCATGAAGAAGTCTCCTAAGTACAAGTATGTAGCAGAATAAGAACTCATTTCTCTCACCTCATTAACCAATTCCTTAACTTAGACGTTCTATATTTCATTTGTTATATTAGTCAGGCAACTCAATAAATGCAAAAAAATAATTCAACATCTAATGAAAGGAAACTATTAACTCATCTAGAAGTAGAAGAAATCATTCAATTTGCATTCAACAAAAATTCTGTAAAACAAAGATGTAGTATTTTCTTGTGCTTTTTATTTTTCAAGCTATTTATTTAAATAAAATTGAAAATGATCAGGAGATAGTTCAGATGTCAGGACACCCCCAGAGCATAAAAAGTGTATTTTCAGACACTCAGCTATCCAATTCAAGACAGCAGGACATAAGCAATGTGGGACTGCTCTATTTGTAACACTCCTGTTAACCCAGCTGAGATACAGAATTCAGAATGCTTGCTACAGGCTTCCTTTTCCAGTGTTTAAAGACACCGTGTTTCTCTTGATCTTGGGTGGGGCAGGAAAAAGGAAAAAATAGTTCTGCTGAATGAAAAATCTATGTGGGACTGTACCGGCAGACAGATCATTGCAATAACATATTGCAGTGGAACACAGTATTTTTAGGTACTTTAAGAATGGGAACTGTAGACTTTTTGTGTAGAATTAAGGGCATACAACATGCGAGAGAGCCACACTGCCTCCTTTCTTTCTGCCTGCACTTGGATTGTTTTCCCAAAAAGTTGCTCTGGTGTTATTCCCTCTTCCARTTTTGGATTAATGAGGCATCCACACTTCCTCAGGGAGGATCTGATTTTAAAGTACTGTTGTTTGTGTTCTATCTGTGTGCTGTACAGTGGATGTTGGTAATGGGGTAATACTGAAAACCAGGCACTTTTAGCAAAATAATACCCCAAACAGATCTTAACATATGTTTCTCTGTCATTGCTGGAGATAGACAATGTCCCTTGTCCCCAGGAATCACTATACTTCTCATGCAGCTTCTCTAGCATGCTCTTCTGATGAAGAGCATGATGTTTTGCTGCTCTAAGTATGAAGAGTAATGTCTCTTCACCATAAGCAAAACCTTGCAATGAACCAGTTCAGAGGGGTCCAATGAACAGCAAAAGGCTGGATGAAAAGTCTCTGAATATGTGTTATCATGAATCCACTTGTATGGATGAATGTGAGTTAGTTTTATATATACCAGCTGTGTTAGGGTGTGCTCCACTGTGAATGCATGCAGCAGTATAAATCAGAGAGGATTTAGGCACACGTGTATGTATATGTGCAAACACACACACACGTCCCTTTTCTAAACCAACAGAGCAGTGTACAGCACGATTCTTCCAAGATCTGAGTTGATAAAGGTTCTGTTTATTAACACACATCCCTGCCTCATGGCAGAAAGCTAAATGCCTCATTACCCAATTATGCCTACAAAATAACTCTGTATCATTCTCATTTTTACAAATGAAGCACTGAGGCAAAACATAAATTGRTTGCTCAGAGGTCAAATTATAGTTGACCCAGGATTGAATCCCAGCCCAAATCTTTACGTACCAGATGATGCTTCTATAGTTTTGCTCTGAGATCTAGTTCATATAAAAGGAGAGAGAGAGGAGTTTTTCCTGAAAAAAAAGATTCTGTAAGAGCAATGGACCTTTGTAAGGTCATATACTGTCCTTAAACTTCAGTCTTTAAAAACTGAAAGAAGAATGCAAGACAAGATTGAACGTGTGAATGAGAATTGGGCATCTTGGGCATTTTAAGGTGGTGTAAGGGAGAAATCTTACTAAAGGGAGAGTTAAGGTAGAAATGCAAGTCAACACAATTATGCTAATGTACAATGGGCATAAATGAAGYACCAGAGTAATTTCATCTTGCATGCACTTTAGATGCCCACAATGTTTGTGTCTATGAACCAGTAACCCAYAATTCGTCATAGAGAAAAAGAAACAAACAAAAAACCACATCTAAAAAATGAATTTGTCTGTTTAATATTTGGAATGAGAGAAACTGAATTCTGTAAGTTCCTTTTCTTTCTCTCCCTTAGGGGCAAGTAGCAAATTTCCTCAGATGTAGAAATATATTCCATTACTGCATCTCCCTAGCTACTTTTCTGCAATACTGGTCATATTTTAAATGCAACTAAGCATCTGAATAAAGTATGCAGAACTTCTGAAGTGACAAATGAATGAATCCAGGCACTTTTAATGGTTTCTGTTCTCTAACTCAGTTTGTGCCGATTTATTCAGGATTCTTCACTTCAGACAGTTTTTCATTCATTTTATCATCCTCTCATTGACCTTAAGATCCTTGAATTTGCATATCAACTTCTGTGAAACTTTATCAAAGCCGTGCTCAGATATAAGTTGAACAGATCTATAGCATCCCCAGTCTCTAATTTCTTTGTCCCACTTGCTCCTTGATTAATTCCATCAYGTGCTTCTGACAAGATCTAATTCTCCAAAACCATGGCTCTTGGCTACTGAGTAAGAGACTTTTATCTAACATGCTAACAAGTTCATCCTTTATGAATAATTCTAGAAATCTTTCCCAAAACAGCAGTTTAATCTGCTGGCCTGTTGTTCTCTGCTTCACAACCTGAGTTAACTGGCAGTGAACAAAATGTCAAAATTATACAATTCTGGCCGTGTCTGATCAAATGAAGATGTCCTCTTAGTGTTTTGTATCTGCTTAGTGTTACATCTGTAAGACAAGGTTTAGGATGTGCCTTGTCATCTGACCTGCTGTGGCATCAGTGCAAGATATAGCAGGGAACGAGACAGCACATAAATTGACTTCAAAGGCTGTTATGTGAGAGAGAATTTAGGGAGCAGGGATTGCTTTCCTGGGATGGTATCACTTTCACAGAGTTGTAGGAAAGTATGGACAAAACCAACATGAAAAGATAAACCAGGCAGCCCATTTGCCCAAGTCACCACTGTATTTTGCCAGACAGGCAGTTTTTGTCTAACCCGTCTTTAAGGACATACACTGACAGATCAGCACAAGCTCCAGTCCACTACAATGCTCCATAGCCTTCTTTCTGACAGAGAGCTCTTGATGGGACTGTTCACTGAAACATTTGGCAGACAAAAATATTCTAAATGGCTTAAAAAGAAATTAAGCTMCATTCAGCATTTAAACCAAAATGACAGCTAAAGAACATGATACCGACACGTCTTTGAACACAGGAATTCCCCAAATTTCAGCTAACTAAATTCTGTGGAATACATCAAGAAGCTTATTGCTCTATGCCTAGTTTTTGCACTCTTTCCCTAAACACTAACTGCTTGTAAGTGCTAGGGGCAAAATACTGAACTAAATGGGCTGTTCAATGCACTATTGCTAATTTTTTGCTCCTGTGATCTTACTGCTCTGCACCCGACTCTCTTCAGTGGGTCTGCATCCTTCCTGAAGAATGATTATGGATTCCAAAGTTCTCTAGCAAAAGCTCCATGTTGCAGTCAAGCTGCTGTCATCTTGCACAGAGACAGGGCCTGCACTGCCACCTCCCCRTCACATTTGTATTTCTACTTGTTGCATAGAGGCCTTTGAGATCATAGATTCTCCATGATGGCCTAAGAAATGCTTCTTTAAACAGGTCCCCTCTGTCTATCTGCAAAAATATCCTGTTGTCCACAAAGGTTCTGGGGATGATACCTATTATCTGCAGTTAGCTCATCTTTTTGCAGCATTTTTTACTCCTTTTAGTTATCATTACCTACTCTTTGTATTAATATTATTTTATCTGTTCCTTTGTAAGAACTCCAGTGAAACAGCTCATTTCTTTCAGAACTGCTTGCCCTCACCTMGGAGAAAGAGTTCTCTACTGTTTTTCAGGGACTGAATTTTTCCCTCTTTCTTCTTTTATCACCAAGGCTACAAGCCTTGGCAACAGGAAAAACAGAACATCTATTTATAGAACCAATGAGTGAGAAGTGCAAAGACCTAGAGCTGGACCAATTAGTAACTACTCTGTCTTGTTAGCATTCAGTTTCAGATGGAATAGAAAAAGGCAAATCTGAAGATCATCTGCATGAGATACTGGAAAAAATGAGACCAATMTGATACTGCCCAAGGAAAATATATAATGACAAAACAGTATGGGATCTAAAATTGGATCCTGTAGGACCCCAGCATTAATGACTGTTTCATTAAAGAGGCTTAGCTGCAACAAGCGGCCTCCCCTGGAAGAAATACAATGCATGAAATGCTAGATTATCCAGAAGAGATACTTAATCTCTGCTGTAGAAACTGATGTTCGTTTGTAACAGATGATGCAAASAAATACTAAAAGAGTAGATTAACATGGTCTTTTTTAGTAAATATGTGACAAGAGCTCTGCTGGATACTTCAGTTAAACATCTGGGGTGAATGACAATTGAAGTCAGCACTGAAATTTCCCGCACATGTTGATTACTAGAGAATGTTCTTCCACCTGAACTACAGCCTCATATTGAATAAATGGCTGCTAAAAYAGGCTGTATGAAAACTAATTCTCCATAAGAAATACTGATCAATTCAGGATGCACCACAGTTAAATCCAAACATGTAAAATGAAACATGGTTAAACAGATACAATACAGGAAATGGTAGACTATCTGCAGGGAACAACATTAGTACAACACTGATTACAAACAACCACTTCAGAATAAATGCAAAATCTTCTATTACTGTGTTGCCGACTAATAGGTTAGTTGAAAGCAGGCCTAGATCTAATTTTTCCATAAGAATTTATTCAGGCTGCTGTATTATTCCTTTTTTGGGGAACAATTGATTTTGAAAACACACTACTATTTATTCATGCTGCCCAGACAACTACAGATAAAATTTCTACTACTTGAAATTGTATTAATGAAATACCAGTAAATACTGAGTGGCAAATAAACACAGCTTTAATGCCCTTGTTCTTCCACACAGTCTGAAAACAGGAAGCAGTAAGAACTTATTAGATGCTCAATGAGGCTTTATCAAAACAGGGAGAGTAGCATTTCTGGGATTAGGACTGACAGTGAGATGCTTTCTGGAGACTTCTCCTCCTCTAGTTTTGCCTAGACAGTTTAAAGGCTGAGGGTCTCACCTACTGTACAGGTATTAATTGAGGAGATCTTGCTGCAGATCTGAGCCRTCTGATCCACCTGGAGATTCTTTTTCACTCTTCTCAAATGTTAATATTTAAATCTTTACCATCCCCATCATACTTCTCAGCCTTTCACAGTTAGGCAAGTTTTAATTTCACCAGCAATCAGACTGTTCTCCTCAAAAGGCTCCTGGGCAATTCCATCTGCCACAGGAGCAACAACTCACTCTCATCAACCAGGCTCTTCCAGAAGCAATTTTGGCTCTCTGCATGGGAAGTACTGAGTGTACAAGTGAAAAACAGGTAATTGTGACCCTTTCTAGATGATTACATTCATTAGCTGAAAATACAGAGGGAACATTAATGTCATCTTATTAAAATAAATCACAAGGAAAGGAGTTTGATGGTTAAGACCATAGAATGAAATATCAGCAAACTCACAGCACCACTTTTTGAGTGCCCTCAAAAATAACAGTACCTTTACAASTAARCTAATCCTGCTCCTTACTGTTTTCGTGGTACTTGGGTCAGGGACTGTGTGCGCTGAATTTACTGCAGCCGTCACTGCTCTGTCACGAAAGACTTCCAAAATACAGAGAACATGAGTAGAGTTCACTGTAGAGTCATGAAGAGATGGCACTAAAGATACTCTTCTCATGCCTTGGAGGTTCATTTAGGTAGTCTTTCAATTACTTGGCTAGCAAAGGACTGTCAGAAGGGGAAGGATTCAAATCGAGTGTGTTAAAAAGATGAACTGCAATATAAAATGCTGCTCTTATGCAGTCCTTTGAAAGAACAGGGTTAGGACTTTTCAGTGTACTATTCTTTACCAGAAATGAGCAAGAAAGAGCTGTGGAAGTATATGTACACACACATGTATACATGTTTGTGTAAGTGCAAGTTCCGAGGGAAAAAAACACCACATTTGTGAGGAACAGAGAAGTGACTGGTCCTGTGTCCCACACCATCACGCTGTTATCAACAAAGACCAAGCACTGAACTGCTGGGCAGAGCATACTTTACCAGAGCTGGTTTCTCACATCCTGAAACTACTGCTGTGAACATCCTTTCTCACACCTAAATTCCCCTAGGCAGAGAGCAACTGGCAGTCAGGATTCATGGAACTCGCCTGCTGTGTGGCACCGTGTCCTTCCCACCTCTGCTTCCTCCCCCACCTTCATTATAAAGCTGACCCCAGCTGCTGTGGCCAGGTCACAGCTGTTCTCCCCATGGCTCCCAAATGTGAAAGCAGATCTGAAGAATGTTTAGAGACTAATACACGGCAGGAAAAAAACCCAAACATAGCAAAACAATAAAAATCCTATCTAAATGATCGCCGATGAGAAATATCCAGTCCTAATTCTTCACACCTTTTTCATTTTCAACTGCACCCTTCAATTTGTAGATTACAACGAACCCACTTTTGATTAGTCTAAGCTCTGCTTTTTATGGCCTGCAGCTGAAGCACTGCCCTTGTTCCAGAGCTAACACTGTTCACTGGTAAGGACTTCACTAGAGTTTGAAGGTTTTAGAAAATGTTGCATATTGTTAACCTGTCTTTGGGACACTCAAAATACCGAATATGTGGCAGTCATACAGCACCAATGTCTGTCCAGACTTGAAACAGACCATGAAAGAGAGAATGTTGCTTATTTTCCTCATCCTTCCATTAAGGCTACTTAATAGGTAAGAGTGCTGCCACAAAACAGAAGGACATCTCGTTCAGTGTCAGAAGAAGGCTTGTAACTCCAAACCCCACTCTCATGACCTGAACTGTGCCCCTTGTTGAAAACTGAGCATGTTTCCTGCCTACTCCGAGTCTGGTCCTGCTCATTTTCAAAYGGGCAGCACTCTTCTCATCTACTCCAGTTCACAGAGCTGGCTCCTGGTTTGCCAGCTGATTCCACTTTCAAAAGATGACATTGTTTTCATCCTGAACTTTGAAAACAAGGCAGTTTTTTAGTTTTTTGGGACATATTTATGAGCCTGTGTGGTACAAGCAGCATGCAGGGAATCAGTCACACARGTCTTTTATGCTTTTACAGGAGAAATAAGCTCACAGACTGAAGGGGCTACAGTTCTGCAGGGTTAATTGGTTTTCAAGTTTGAGACTAAACCATATCATTCATTAAAAAGAGTTTATTTAAGGTCTATGAATGATCAAAAGAACGCCATCCTTTGTCTCTTTGTAGCCCCTCCCCTAAATATCTCCATTTTCAGGACTAGTTCTCCGAAAATTCTGAAATAAGCAATGATCTGCAAATTTGCTGAGTCCCTGGGTTAACACTCCAACTTGCCATTATGATGTTAGTGAGCGATGTTAGTACTTGAATACACTGTTCACTGATGTAATTGCCTTGAAAGAATAAACCCAAGGAAGAGCCCTAGTAGGTCATGGGCTTATAGTTTTAAAACTTTACTACCCGTTAAAAGGCAAGGTCACAAAACTGCAGTTTCCCTCAGCATTTTTTTTAAGTTGTCAATCACAGCTAGTCATACAGTAAATAAAGTTGAACTGACTGCTTTACAGGAAAGTATCTGGTTGGAAGAAACAACATTATGAACTAATATGTACATCACGGAGCTTTGCAAGAAAAGTTCTTCACTTCATCAATAGCCCAGCTCCAACTGTTTCGATTTGTGATGTCAGAAAACCATTGCTGATTACTTATTGGGAAACACGCATCTTCCTGAGTACACAACCACCAATGAATCTAATTGCCAATTAGACATGCTCTCAAATAATAGTTTTTAAAAATTAGCATATCTGAAAGGAAATAGAGAAGAGATTTGCAAAAGAAGTTTACAGGTTGTTACTTTATAAGGAATCTGAAAGGTGAAAAAGGGTGCAAGGAAAAGGTGATACTGAACTTTGAGAACAGCCTCAGAGCAGCAGACATCTCAATCATCTAATTTCTTTTTTTCTCCTTCGTGAGGTTTCTGAGAAGTTTTTATCCATGCAAAAATTCTGGTCTATTTGGATTATACAGTGGTTATGTGTCTAGGGAATTTCTCTCAGGGGTAAAACTCCCTGCATTTTATTTTTATTTATGTTTTATATGACAGACGAAAGAGAGGGAAAGTAATAACAAATAAAAAAAAAAGATTATTATACTTGGAACTCTAAGGAAAGGTGATTAATCATCTGTTATATCTTAGACCTCTCTATCAACTGTTTCTCTGACAGCACAGTAAAATCTTTTTTTCCCCACAATAGGAGAATTCCATTGTGACACAGAGGTGGTTTTGCCACTTAGTTCTTGGTCATTATATCATGGTGTATTAGAAATTATATAAGAGTAGAGAAAGAGCTGCTTCTGGCTGCAGAATCAGTCTCCAGTGGCCATTACAAAGAGTGATAATTGAGATGGGATAAATGTGTACACAGGTAGGACAGCTCTTTAGAAATGTGATTTTTGTGTAGCTGGTTTGGGCTTTCCTTTGTTTTATATGTCATGCAGAGGAAGCCATAGCCTCACAGTTACTCACTCTTCTCTGCCAGCACTTTTGGTAGGCTGATCATAATTTTATAAATAATACATCCATATAAGGCCTTAATTCATTAAGCTGCTTTTACCAACAATGACTTTTCAACACACGCATTTTTAGAAATTGTGGCCAAACACGAAGATTGGTATTTCTCTCTTCTCACACAAACACACCTACAACCTTAGTCCCCAGCTGCAAACGCTCTGCATAAAGCATTTTTTCATGTGTAATAATCCCACAGTGTATGACCTTGCAATTTTAAACTTAAATTAGTAGCAGGGAGAAAGACACAGCACCTGTGAATCAGAATGGATCTTCCCAGCAAATTCATTTCCTATCATGCCCAATTCAAGATCAGAAACGTGATTTCACTTCAGAAAAGTACAATATTGATTGTTATCCTATGTCTTTCTCCTTCATTCTACACACAATATCGTCTCAATGACCCTGATGCTTTTGCAGCTGTGTGACAGGTGTGGAGTTACATATATGCAGAGTATTTTCACTAGTGAGTTCTTCATTGTGCATGATGCAGGGTCATGGCTGTTCTTCATTTGTTTGGCAAATTGATTATAGCTCCTTAAAGCCTCTCAAGCAGCACAAAGCAGACAGAAGAATTACGAGCTGGTTTAGTGCATTTTACCTTGATAGAAAGAGCTTGTAGCTCAGAGAAGCAGATAGGAAATTATATATACACACAGCCTTCAGCTTGAGGCTTTCACTGCAAGCTGCATGACTAAATCAGAGGCTTATTAGTACCTTGCTGATGACTTTGCTTTGAAAATGTACTGGGGTAGGAAAAGGGTTTTTTGCTACTGGCTAGGGGGATGTGTGGCTGGAATATTTATCAAACCACTTTAATTGGTTGACATACGTTATTCAAAGAGCAATCTTAAAAAAAAATTAATTGAGGTATAACTGTGCTGACTGATGGAGTTTATCATGTGTTTGTTACACATTTTACATTTGCTAAAATTATAAGCAAGATTTCATACCAAATTTAGATTTGAATCCAAACCTAAATTTCATGCAGTATCTGAGGCTGGGCATAGCCATTCCAGTTTTGATATTTGGTAGCCAAAGTCCTTTCTTCTACTATCTAACAGATGAGAGCAATTTGGTAACCTGGCACACTGCCGTGGTTTTCCCCAGCCATGAACCAAGCTCCACACAGGCACTCCCTCACTTCCCCACTAGTGGGACTGGGGAGAGAACTGGCAGGGCAAAAGCTAGAAAACTTGTGGGTTGAGATAAAGACAGTATAGTAGGAAAAGCAAAAACTGCATGTGCAAACAGAACAAAACAAGGAATTCAGTGCTTCCCACAGGCAGGTAGGTGTTCAGCCATCTCCAGGACAGCAGGGCCTCATCACACATAACAGCTACTTGGGAAGACAAACACCATCACTGCAAGTGTCCTCTCTTCTTCCTCTCACTTTGTACATTGAGCATGATGTCATATGGTCTGGAATATCCCTCTGGTCAGTTTGGGTCACCTGTCCAGGCTGTGTCTCCTCCCAGCCTCCCAGGCACCCCCGACCTCCTCACCAGCATGGCCACATGAAAAGCAGAAAAGGCCTTGGCTCTGTCCAAGCCCTGCTCAGCAATAACAGAAACATCTCTATATTATCAATCCCGTGTTCAGCACAAATCCAAAACACAGCCCCATACCAGCCCCAGCAAAACCAGCACACACATGGAACAGGAAAATTCTGCAGACTCCGTAGAATGAATCTGATGTATCCTGCATGTGACATTCCACATAGAGCTGCCTGTGGATACAAGATGGGTGTGCCTCAAATATATCAGCATCACCAAAGTCATGAACCAGAACCATCCAGAAACAAGTTATGTTTAATTTGCTAAATGCCTCCTGCATTGCCACAGATTCACTTTCGGGGGCAAGTTCCCTAGGATACACACCTTCTGCTTTTCATATAGGAATACCAATCTGGAAGATAAAATCCAATCAAGACACCCAACCTGTAAGGTTTAGTGAGAACAAGACCAGATCAGATAAGACTAAGACGGAACACCAGGTTGGAAGGGACCTCAAGGATCACTTGGTCCAACCTTTCTTGGTAAAAGCATGGTCTAGGCAAGACGGGACAGTACCCCATCCATCTGAATGTTATAAATATCCAGAGCTGGAGAATCCTCCACTTCCTGAGGGAGATTATTCCAATGGCTGATTGCTCCCATTGAGAGCAACTTTTTTCCTGTGTTCACTCAGAATCTCCCAGAAAATAACTTGTAACCATTACCCTTCCTCTTTTTCATATGGCTATTGGTAAAAAAGCAGTTTTCATCTGTACACCCCTGAATACTGGGACATGGTGATAAGGTCTCCCCTAAACCTTCTACTCTCAAGGCTGCCCAAACCCAGCTCTCTCAGCCTTTCCTCATAGGGCAGCTTTCCAGTCCTTTGATCATCTTTGTTGTGGCCCTTCTCTGTTACCTCTCCAGCCTGTTCCTATGACTTATGATCCTGAGGCACAACGCCAGATCATCCTGTTAATGCTGACACAGAATAAGGAGAGGTTTAGGAAGGCTGTATTTTAATCAGTTGTAGTATAGGGTTTGTAAATTTTTTGAAAGTCAGTTTCATAATTTCCATGCGTTTATTAAATAATTTATTCAATCTACAGTGCCTTGTTTCAGAAAGTCACTAAATAGGTTCCTGTTAAGATTTCTGGCACATTATTTCACTGCCAAAGACTGACAATATTCCCTCCCCTTCCCTGCCCCACCTTTTTTCCCCCTGAGAACTGCTGTATAACTAGGACTTCCAAAAATATTAATTTGCCCTCTGCTTGTCAAAATTCATGTACTATTTTCAAGCACTGACAGCAGATACTTACTATTACATCATTTGCCATTTGCTGGGGCCATTTCTTGCCCATGTAAATAACTATAGAAACACAGTAATCTGGAAGAAAAGTCTGGTTTGAAAACTAGATGCCTCAATTGAAGATGTCACAGCAGAATCTGTACATTCACTATTTAATAACAGAATGCAAGTGGCAGCATTTGCAGAGAGCAGAATATTTAGGTTGCTCAAACCTAAAAAAAAACCTGAGAGAATGCCAAAAGGAGAGATAAAACACAGTGACTGCCATCATTCTAGGACAAAAGCATTGTGTATACTGAATAGATAATTAATGATTGTAAATCTCCTGTAAGTGAGGAAAGAAAGATTTTGAATTAATTTGAGACATCACTAAAAATACCTACTACATTTTTGTCAGTAGCTAAGTACAAGGTAAACAGAAAGAGTGGGGTAGCAAATAATTGAAAATACACCATTAAATCAATTATAGGCATTCATCAAAAATAACATTTTCCCTCCCCATAGCTTTTGAGAGGGAAATGCAGGCATATAAGAAATCCAAACACAGTTAAGAGAAGTCTGTAGGGTAACAGACAATTTTCAGGAGAAAATAAATGTATGGAACAGAAATAATCAGTCCAAGAAACAGACTAAGAAGAAGGAACATGACAGAAATATACAAGTAATGAATATCATAGCTAATAAGAACCATGACACATCTACTTATCCATGACCATTCTGCAATTACAAAACCCACTTAAACACCTCATAGACTTAAAAAACTCGGTAGCAAGATTTTACAACCTCCTATGAATATGATGATCTTCAAGACTAACAAGAATGTTCAGATGCTGGGGACAACAAGGACACTTTAAAGTGGGGAAAAAAAAAAGAGCATAATTGTTTGAGGTTTGGTATAATCCTAATTCAAATTTGTTTTTAGAAGACATGATTTTCTGCTGCATGCTGGTTATTCTCAGTGTCTCCCACTGCAATGTTTAGTTTGCCAACTTATCTAGATCTGTGGGTTTGATCTGTTATGGTAATTCTACCACACTAAAAATCAACTAAGTTATTAGCTTGCTGAGAATCCTTTTTTTCCACCTCATGACACCATTACCCTTTTTCCAGAACAATCTGAAGTGTGTATTCTCTGGCAAATATTTGGACTAATCTGGAAAACAGTAGTGTTTAGATATGGTTGGATGACGGAATTTCTATCTTCCCCTAAAACCAGGCACCATATTTAAGGCAAAATTCTGACAAGGAAAACTAGTCATTTGTGCAGGAACCTTAGTTTGAAATTCCTTCTAAGGGTCCTTTTTCCATTCTTCCTCAGGCAGGCAACAGAGAGATGAACCTTATTTGGAAGCATAGACTGTGCCAGATGGAGCAGGCTGGTTTAAAAATCAAAGGGACACAAGGGCCTGTTTTCTGTAGGAGATAAACACTGAATGTTCTGCACTGCCAGCACTTATGAGCCCTCCTGTACCTTGGTGCAGCAGGCATCAGTTGGCTTTCAACTGCTCTGACGCCCACTTTGGCCGAGCTGCATCAAGTCCAGGAGTACCATCATCATGTCAACCTCAGCACTGCTTCCTGGTATCATAAGTGAGTGTAATGTACCAGTTCTTAACTTGTTGTATTTAAAATTATTAGGTCTAGTGCCTGAAATATTCAGAGAAAAGCTATCTGCAGGATGGTATGGACGACACACACCACGGATATCAGTTTAGCTTCAGAAAAACTCTCAAATTGAATTGAAATTGCTTGGTACTTTTTCTTACTAAGTAGAAATGTAATGAGTAATGGTGAAGGAGTAAAGGTGAAGGGAGGACAAAGTGAGCAGAAGCCTTAGGCCATTGAGTCTGAGAATCCCTTCTATATTAATATCCAAGAACTATTTGGGTGTCGTTTAGAAGGCATAGTACTATGAAGAGTTGCAGAGAATTGAAAGTATTGACTACACATGAAGGTCTCCCTCTTTCTGATTATAATGTGAGAAATCTCACCAAAATTCTCATAAATGTCACAGGATTTTTTCCAACTTTTTATTGGACTAAAACCATTACTATTTTTCCTACCTTGTATAATAAGCACCTAATAGCTGGCAGTTCATGTGAAACAGTCATACAAATAAAGTGAGTAATACTTAGTGATATGGRGTTTAATAAAATACCTATTTGAACCGAGTTTTATTTATTATTTGCATTCAGAAAACCTTCTTGTAATATCTTTGCCTAGTTAGGACTTGGTTTTCAGGCAGTAAGATGAAGAGTCCTTTATGAACTTGTAGATACATGCTTAATATCTGTAGTCAATTATTTTCCCAAATACACAATCGTTTGTCTGCAGTGTTATAGTGATAAATAAGGGTTTCCTCTGTAATTCTGGATAGTTTTGTTACTATACTGTACAGGACTTACAAGAGTATGGATCAGAAAGGTATTCACAGACTACAGCTACCTGAAAGGAGGCTGTAGCAAGCAGGGGGTCGGCCTCTTCTCCCAGGCAAYCAGTGCAGAATAAGAGGAAATGGCCTCAAGCTGTGCCAGGAGAGATGTAGGTTGGACATCAGGAGGAATTTCTTCACACAAAGGGTTGTTAAATACTGGAATGGGCTGCCCAGGGAGGTGGTGGAGTCACCATCCCTGGRGGTGTTCAAGATAAGACTGGATATGGCACTCAGTGTGGTAATAGTTGGACTTGATCTTAGAGGCCTTTCCAAGCTAATTGATTCTGTGTGATTCTGTCCTGCCCATACTCCTTTCTTGTGCACCTGCTCACTGCCAGAGCAAGGGACACAGAAACGTTATTGATTTAGAGCAAGCGCTACTCAGCCACAACCAAAACATCAGTGTGTTATCAACACTATTTTCATACTGAATCCAAAACCCAGCACTGTGCCAGCTACTAAGAAGAAAATTAACTCTACCCCATCTGAAACCAGGACAACCCAGGACCAGGCTGCACATACTATAGTTTTTTTGTCATTTAAACTCGGAACATTTTTCTGAACTAGTTCAAATCGTGTGACCTGTAATTTATCCTTTACACATCTTTTCAAGTAATCAGTAGACTATGAGTATGAGAATGTGATCATTTTTTTGAGAATTTTTGAATCCTGTAAGGAGAAAAATGTACCTAAGTGCATTATCCTGAGTCCTCTTCAGTTTTGTGTTTGAGGGAGTCATGTGGACTAGTGTTATGGAAAAACATGCTGTACAAATGGAACCACACCACTTGAAGCAATTAAGGACTTTGAAGGACTGGAAAAGCAACCCATCTTCTTGCCATGACAACAACAATATGTGCTGCTGGGCTCTTGAATACGATCAAGAGAATCAGATGATAGTGTTGTTACTAATAGCTGCAGCCCTTTGTCAATTTGCCTAGGTAAAGGAATCTACTGGGGAAGAATAGGATAGATTATACAAAGCTGGTTTATACTCAGAAATGAAGTGCCATGAAATTAGTGGTGTCCTTCAGGAGTCTGTACTGGGACCAGTACTGTTTAACATTTTCACCAATTCCATACCCAGTGGGATCCCTGGAAGCACTCAAGGTCAGACTGGATGGGGCTCTGATCAATCTAATCTAGTAGAAGATGTCCCTGTTCATTGCAGGTAGGTGGACCAGAGGGCCTTTAAAGGTCCCTTCCAACCCAAATTATTCTATGATTCTACAACTCTATGAAATACTGTGTTTGAAGTTTGCCGTAATTAATAGGGATAGGAAGTCAAAAYAGGGCTCTTCCCTCAGTGATGCATGAGTGACCTTTTAGAGTCTCTAAAAACAAAGTCTGTTTGAAGAATAAAGAAAGTGAGCGATCTGTTAGCACACTAGAGYCCAGACAAGTGAATGGAAGCCTAAGCCATTGAGGAGTTCCCTCATTTACTAGAACTTACATCATAAGAAGAAATTTTATGTAATTAAAGTAATTACTTATATCATACCTGTTTAAATGGCACTAGCAGAGTCCCTGAATGACAGATACCCAATATTTTTGGTGTTGACAGATTTTTACAAAATGACATTCATCAGTCTTGGCATAGTTACTCCAATCGAAATAGGACATGTTAACACAACATGTACATGGCATTTAAGGTTTAATCAAAGTAATTCTATTTTTGAATTCTTGATTGACAGGCTCTTCTTTCTGCTCCCTTAACTCAGCTATGTCATTATTAGCGCACACACTTCTGATCAACATATCAGTAAATTTCTGGGTTGATCTAACCATGATTTACCCACACAAGTGGGCAAAAATATTGTTTGTAATGCAGATCCTTTAACCCTCTGCATAACAGATCATGCTGTTGCATCCCAGCCACATAGRCCCTCCCTGCAAAGAAAAGATCATCTCTGCATCTTTTCAACAGATGCTGCAATACTCATTAACACAAGCTTTGGAATGGGAAGGCTCTGCTCCAAGCTGGGCTATTGACAGGGATGGGTTTGTCTCAGTGTAGTTATAAGCAGAATACAGAATGATCTGTAGGCTTGGGCTGTGATAACAGCTGCTTTCAAATCTTGAATACTCATTTTGGAAGAAGGAGTTTTTAATACAATTTTTAATATGTCTTTAGTATAATTTCAAACCTAGAAAATCAATACTGATTATTTGGTTATTAAATAAATAATAATAAGCAGATTTATGCTCACAAGCATTTCTTGCAAGTGGACGAAATTCATCTGAAAGCAAAATGCATTTTCAAAAGTTTTGTTGTTCTTGGCATGAGTTGTGAAGTGATATAAATAAAAATACAGAACGGTGTTCAAACTTTGAGGATGGCTATCAAAATTGAAAGCAACTGGTAAATCAGAAGCCAGAAGCTTCAAAATACTGGCATTCAAGACTGATTCTTTATAGTACAAGATTTCTTTTCCTGGGTACATGCAAATCACTCATTCACATATGAAATGCATGAAGTATTGAAGGTCACCTTTTGGAAACCTACCTTRACTTCCACTTTAGGTAAGCTTACTCTCACTATCACAAAGGCCTACTGAGTACTAAGTGCAGAGTCCTGTACTTCCAAAATAATTCATATTCAATTTCAATTTTTTTTTAAAAAACCCACACTAAGTAGAGATGAGTTTAAAACATACAGAGAATGTGAAAAGTACTGAAGAAATTAAAGAAATTCTATTCTTTGTATATGAGATTTTCAGTACAAGTTCTGTCATTGCTCTACCCCTGCCACAATATCTGCTGAGCACTTTGGAGCCATGCTTTCCCAGTGGWGCTGATATTCTTGTACTACACAGCACCGCTATCTGTGCAGAAAGCCTCAATCATTTTGTGGCACTCGGTCAGAAATAAACTCAGCAGAAGCCATCCCCTTGTTTAGAGAGGGGTGTATGTCATTGCAGAAGGGACTGTGACCGTTGCCTGCCAACTGTGTTGATAAAACATGAAGCAGGAATACAGCGAGGATTCAAGTTTTGATCATGACTTTCCAAAATAACGTTACACATCATTATACACATCACAGAGGAACAGACAATTATGCAATATACTTCACAGAATTCATTTTTTCCTCGGGAATTGTATGCATGTGAGACAGCGTGAGGGACAGAAATGACAATCCCACTGCAGCAAGGGGACAACAGCGAGTTGTGATCATTTCAATGCTTGAGAGTCCTCGTAGCAAAAAACCCAAAGCAACAGCTATGGGGAGAGATGAAAGCTAGCACAACCAACAGTGTCAATGCTAATGAGGAAAGATTCAATGCAAACTCTCTGTTAGCCACATCAGTAGGACAATGAAGCTCAATCTGCTGAATGTTCCAAAAATAAAATGAAAAATTAAGCATCATCTAACACTTCTGAGAGTACGACAACAGCTTTTATGTTTCCTGTCGAGAACTATATATTATTGTGGAACACATGTAAATCCACATTGTGTATCACAGAGCCATTCTTCACCCATAAAAATGCACCCAGCCAAAGTCTGGCAGGCATGAATGAGAAGGTTCAAAAATTACCAGCCAAAATAACAAGGAATAAAATACACAGTGGATATAATTTCCGTTGGCTACCTTCACAAACCAGTTGATGGACAAATATTAAAAAAAACATCTACACAGATGCCCTACAGGTGACAAACAATTCATTATTACTAGTGATTTGTAATGCCTGAGATTTTAAATTGAATCAACAGGTGTGTTGCATTAGCACCGAAAGCAAGACCAGAGAGAAGAATGTATGTCCCACTTACTGAGAGAAAGTGCAGTGTCTCATGAAAGAGACTTGTTGTGAGAAGGCCTGATTACAGGTAGAGAACCAATTGAGACTACTGCAGCTTTAGTAAATACCACAGGTATTTTGATAGGGCAGAAGGGCGTCACCTGTACTATGAGGAAGTGAGTTTTGTAACCTGCACCTTCCAATACTCTCCCAGCTAGAGCAGCAGGTGTAGGAAGAACTAAAGACCCTGCAAGAAGCTGCATAAAATTTAACCCACTAAGCATTCTGAATCACAGGATGATGTGTTTTGTCTTGGGAGAAGCACAACTAATCACATCAGTAGTTATATTTTGCAAATGTTTTCTTGATCAGCTTGGAGCATGGAACACTCAACAGTGCAACCACCATACTTAAGAGAATTATGCTGAATAAAAAGCTGATATGCAGACCTTGGTGAAGGTGCAGTTACTTAATCTCCAAAACAGGTCAGTAATTTGTCACATCAGCCCTTTTATGAACCATCAACCTCATTATCGTAGTTCACTGCACAAGTTACCCTTGGGAGTCCCATGCTAATAATGTGCAGAGAGAGGTAAGACACACAGTCCAAACTCCCTCATTATAGATCCACTTTAAAGAAACACTTACATATTAGGGTGAAACAAGCGTTACATTTAGAAGAACAAAAATCAATACAAGGAACCCGAAAGCTAAATGTGTTTTTTCAATACCATCAAAATTAACACTGAGAAGCAGCCCAGGAAACTACACGTGTGACAAGTATTATTTATCTGGCTGTTAGCAAGCCTGTATGAATGGCATCATTATGCACTCACCCTTGCTGGTAAAGACACAGCACGAGAGAAGAACTGCATATTTGAACAGGAACACGCTTTAAAACAAAAGATGAAAAGGACCTTAAATTTTGCTTGTATGTCTGTATTATTCTCCAAGTGTAAATGACAACAGTGCCTTAGGCCTCAAGCCTTTAAGTTGCTGGCTCTTCTGGGGAGCCCTTACTGCTTTTATTGAATTTATGGAAGCTGAGGATATTTAGTTCCTTCTTGGTATCATTGATAAAAATTTCCCTCTATGAAGCTTTGAAAATCTCCGGTAGAGTAAAGCAGAGATAAGTTTGCTCATGAAATTTCATTAACAACATTAAATAATCAAAACAGGTATCACGCCTCTATTTTTTTGATGTAACCACTGGAGAATAAATAAGAGGGCTATCAGTCTTTTTCTTACGGATGAAGCTAAGTGAGAGAAAACTTCAAGTAAAATCAATTTGTAGGCAATAACAAAATACTTCTTTCTCTTCAATAGTGCAGAAGTAGACCACCCCAAAACCTCTAGTGCTTTATCTCTTTTAATCCCACTTGCTTTTTTTACTGTTAAATTTCGTCTTGGCCCTATTGTCCTCTTTGTGGCACTACTGTAGTATTCAGTAGGAAAAGGGTAACGTCTTAAGTGTCTGATACAGTATTTTGAGTATTTAATACAGGCACAAATTTGTATCAATTTTACATCTTCAGTATCTCTGGATCTGAAAACAACTTACCCATGAAAAGAAAAAAAAATATTTTAAGACATCAGAAGGTCTGAAAGCAGATTTGTTGCTCATTTCTACAAATTTTATGGGTCATTATTTTTCTTAAAATTTTAGTGTACTCAGATTAAACTTCCCTCATACACATTTTATTTGTTGTCATAAAACACCAGTGATCTAAAATAGCCACTGTGGAGAAATTTATTCTTTATAGCATACTGTGACTAGGTGTACTAGGACTACTTTTCTTCAGAAAATAATGTTGAGCAAAAGGAGGTGGATGAGCAACAGGTCATAGAATGCTAGATAAAACAAATACAATTCAAATACACTTCAATAACTTGAAGGGAAGATAAGGCAAAGCAGACTTGGCAAGTGCTGAAAATTTAATAAAACTGAAGTTTAAGTTACATTTAGTTAACATCAAGTTACCTTGAAGGCTGAAAAAGAATTGGAGGAGCTATCAAATAGTAGTAGAGTTTTCCTTCCAAAACTTAATTCTGCTTTACAGGCTAGCTCAGCCAAAAATGCAAGACAGCAGCATAATTTTTGGTTAGTTCTCCGCCCACTGGAAGATTATATACACCCATTTTGGTTTTGTTTGCTTAGATGTGCTGATCGAAACTGACTTCACATTCTTAAGTACATTACTTTTAGTGATGCTTTTCCCTGKTTTTTTTTCCATGTACTGCCTTGGAAGTAGACCAACTAGAATTGAAATACAGTAGGTTTCAAGCCACATGGATTAAAAACAGAGATGAAAAAAACTGATTTTCCATGTTTTTTTACCAATCTGTACCTGATAAGTCTCCAGCTCTTTGAAACAATTGTTTCTACTGTGGTATGATGGTTTCAATTTCAAAATGTCAGCCAACAACCTGTTGTACAAAGGGGTAGTAGTTCTGCTACCCTCCATCCTCCTTTCTTTCAGCACTTCTCTGACTGAAGAGTAACAAGTTCCAGGAATCACGCTGGAAACTCGCGGAACAGGGATTCCCCAAATCAGCTCGTTGTGGGGTCAGCCAAACCCTAGAGCCAGCCCAGAGGACTAAGATGGAACCATGCATGTGAAAGTAGCACAAGAAGCCGCCTTTGGTCCCAGCTTCTCGTTGGACTGGCTTACTAGCTGAAGGCACACTCTCAGAAAGCCTATTCCTTTTCAGAACTGTTCCTTTGTAAAACATATAATGATTTGAAAACGTGTCCTCTAACAGTATTTGCAGAAAACGTCAATGCCTCCTCTGAAACACCCTGGTAAGCTCAACACATTGATACAAACAGCCGTGATGATTCCTTCTAGTGCCACAGGTGTTTTTCTTATTTCCACTGGTCCTTATTTTTCTCCACATCTACACACCCTGTTTTAGAATGTGGTGGTCTAAAATGTGGTGTCAAAATCCGTGTTTTACTACTTGGATGGGTAGTTTGATTATCAACATACAATCTGACAAACATTCAATACTACTGAGAATCAGACCCCCTAAACACACAGAGTAATTATCTGCCTTTGAGCTTTGCTTGTGAAAATCTGTTTTCTTCCCAGAAGGAGCTAGCAAGAGGTGAGGATGTCTTCTACTACCTGCATGGATCCTGAATAAATGTGTTCATTTGCTTTTCTTTAGCTTCCCCAAAATAATGAAAACAATGCCTTGCTTTGGTTTACTAACTGTTATTCCTGAGGCAGAAGAATATAAGTGAACAAAAAACTGTGACCAAATCTAAGAAAGTGTAATGAATTGATAGGTCTGAAATGCATGGTGAACTGCCTTCATATTTGTGTGATAGTTCATGTGAAAAACCCCATCAGACTGAATTGGAAAATGCATTTGCGACCTCCAACACTTCAGACCTCACATGAAGAATATCTCAAGTTGCACAAAGAAAAAACTGAAACAACATACAGAAGGGAAATGTGTGATATRAAGCTATAAGCTATAAAGATATTTCAGATATGATTGAATGAAGAAGGTTTTTTTTGAAAGTAGAGCTATTCTTGAGTAGCATGAGACCTTCTACCTCTTCTTTGCCCTCTTTTTCAGCACTCAAAGCCCTGGCAGAAGTAATTTTGAAGTTTTCTCTTGAGAGAAGAGCGAGACAAATCACAGCACCAATAGCCTTGATTTAATTAAAAGGGAGAGAAATTCCTTTAAAGCGCCCTCCCACTTGAGGAGCAAAGGAGACACAAAGCAGAGTAACACCGGTGGGGCTCGCAGTACTCGCGAGGAACTGTGCAAAACAAAGCGCTCGGCGCTGAGGAGCGCACAAAAGGGAACAACAAAACAGTGCTACCTGATGGCAGGAGCCTGCCGAAGCTCGGACGCTCCCGGTGGCGATGGCGATGCTCCCCGCGGCCGGCAGGCTGTGCCTCGCCGGGGCTGCCCCGCCCCGCCCCGGAGGTGCCCTGAGGATGGAACCGGCAGCTCCGGGTGAGGGCCCTCAGCCACCCCGGGACGGCCTCGGGAAAAGGATTTGTGGATTGCCTGGCTGAGAGCGAGCCGGTTCTCAGTGAGCGGACCAAGGGTCCTGTGGGCCTGTGAGGAGAGACGGGAAGAAATACAATCTTCACCTGTCTCCTTGCTGCCTGTGCTCGAGGCAAGTGTTTGAGCACGTTCTCCYGTATTCGAGGGACTGTTTCCTGGCAGAGGCCAGCCTGTGAGTCTTTTGGAGCAGCAGAGGGGTGGGAAGGGCTGGGACAGGGGCAGAGCGGGGCAGGTGCCGTGGGACGCGGCTGGACGTGCGCCCGTGCGCTGCCTTGTGCGCGCTCCGGCTGGAGCAGAGTGCGCGGGACGGAGCGGCGCTCACCGCGCCCTTCTCCCCTTCCGCTGGCTCTGCCGCCGTGCCAGASAGCTCCGTGGCTCCTTTAGCTAAGAAGGCATAGACAAGCCTTCAGGGGAGTTCTCCACAGGCTGTGACTCTGTGCGAGCTGGCCCCTGGAGAAAGAGCGTCAAGCTGGAAATCTCGATTTCTCACCCGCGGCAGTGCTCGGTGGCCTTAGCTGGGGAGAGGCGAGRGCAGGCAGGTGTCTCTCCATGCGGCCATGCTGTGAAGCGCCAAGGGCTGAGACCTCCAGGCTCTTGAGCGCATCCTCCCATGTAATGCTACCTGCCATACCTGAGCTAATGATACGGGATGAATAGATTTGAAGCCAAGATTACGGAGTGGCACTTCCTCCATTTCCAGAATTTTATTTTTTGGAAGGTCAGGTAGTTACATTACAGTGCATTGTCTTGAATCATAAATTTTAAATCGTATTCCCATATGTTTACTCCATACTTTAGATCTCTACGCCTTTGAACTCTACTGAGCAAAAGTTTAGTATTTCTCTATTACTCTTGAATAACTAGGGCATAACCTATGCAAACCAAGAACTTCTGAGCTAGATCACATCAAAGGTCCATCTACTTCCCAAATATTGGGTTGTGGTAAGAGCAAGACTAGCAGAAGGATACTTCACGTACTCTTAGCCTTGTTGGTATTTTCAAGAGACTTGAAATTTTTCAAGAGACTTGAGACAGCTAGACTAGAAGTAGMTTTGAGTATTTAGTAACTGTTTGACTTCCTTGTCTGTCATCCTTGCATTCATCTGGTCTTTGACATGCTTGAATTTTTTGTCAGTGACCTTCATAGATCTGTTTCATAATATTTGTACTGTGAAATAGAAGTGCTGCACTATCTACAGCCAGTTGTGTTTCCAGTACAGACGTAGTGCACAGCAATATCAAACAGCAGATTTTCATACATAAGCCTTAACCAACTTTTACTCATGTTTTGCAATAAGGTGGAGACAAAAGACAATCAGATATCCTTTCCTCTGAAGGTCTTGGTGTGTAAATACTGTGCTTCAGTACCTAATGCAAGTTCTAATTTCCCTCCAGATTGCACAATGCCAGGCTAAATTTTTCAACATTTTAAAATATTTTTACAGTTTTATCAAATTTTTGCTCCCACTAGGTGGCATACATTGTAAATGCACACCAGTAAYCTTTCAGGGAGCACAAGTCATTATAAACTTAAGCAATCATAGATTGTATCTTTTTTTTTTTTTGCCTGTGCTTTCCTAATGCATGCTATTTTAGTTAAAATTCAAGACTCCTGACTGCTTGTCAATGGATGTAACTCAACAGGCTTTTTTACTATTAGTCAGCACAACTCACAGGCTATGAACACCTTAAATTATTTGTGACAACCAAAGACTTTACCAAAATTGATTTCAACTCTCAATCTGAAAAATGGTACATGTCCATTTGGGAAAGTTTCTGTCTGTTTTCTTTACACTGTGCCAGTCTTGTTCTTTATTCATAGAATTCATCACAGCCCCTAATTGTTTCTATGGTGGTATTAGAAGGTGTTTGAAGAAAATTTGAAGAGAGTATGTTATTTTCATTTCCTCGCTTAGGATGTGATACCTTTATAAACTGCAGTGCCTGCTGATTTATAAAGTTTGTATTAGATGAAAGAGTCAGTAAAATAAAAATAAAAAAAGAGCACAGCAGACACTAGTTTTCAAAACCTTTGCTGTCCTCACTGTTTCTCTTCAATTACCTTATCTATGTGTAATCTCACTGCCATATATACCCTGCCACATGACCTCCCTGCGTTTGGAGCACCTTGCAACTGTGTTGTTTTAGTGAACTAAAATGCAAACAGCTTTCTGCGTGTGTGTAAACAGTATAAATTAAAAATGAGCACTTTTTTTTTGTTTTTGATATCATGAAGTTTGCAGTAGAGATGATTACCCAAACACCACAGTTCAGGCACAGTGTTTACAGAAAGGCAAAGAGACCAGAGACATTGGTAACAGTGAAAGAGGTGTAAAAACCTCATGCAAGTGCTGAAGTAGAGAAGAAGGTTACCGCCTCCTTGGGGCAAAATACTGGTGGTGAAGGAAATATTTTGCATTGGTTAAGTATATTATGACAGTGCTTTTTTTTTTTAGGTGTGGATCCTGGTCTTGCACGTCAGCATGAAACAAGAACAGCATCATTGTAGGCTCACACTGGCGTAACACCAAGTAAGTGAAAGAAGAGCTACCTCTGCTGACAGTCAGTTTTCTGGAGAGAATCCCTAACTATGCAGGCACAGTGTTTTATGCTCTGTGTTGTGTAGAGGRGAGCAAGGATGCATCCATGTCAGGTGCAGAGAGTGAGGAAGGGGGACATGCCTGAGTGTACTGAATCCTCACTGCTTTTAGGGGCAATTGGAGCAGTGTTAGTGCTTGTGATCTGATACAGCTCGGGTTTTAAACCGCTAACTCTTAATTTGATCAAGTAATCCTTAAGGACCTTCTCTCTGCTGTGAAGAATCTTAAAGCCTTTTGCATTTTGCTTTACTAATAGAGGGTTGCAAATCTCTTGAAAGTGTGAGCCAATAGACCAGGAATAGTAGCATCAAATTCAGTTAGATTGCAAGGGGAAGTAATTGTTTATAAATAATGAGGAAAGACTACCAGACTACTTCTTTCACCTTTTTTTCCCTCTCCAATTTCAAATGAAATTGAAAGGGAACTTGGTTGCTAACCAAACAGAAAGTATTGTACATGAATACATGCAATTCAAATAGGATTCATAGCCTTCTCAGAACATTGCCATAAGTTTGAGAACCTGGAAATTTAAATTAAAATAAATATGCTATCATTAATTTCAATCATTAATAGGTGGAGGTTAGGGAATTAAAATTCCTTCTACATTCTTTTGCAAAAAGAATTTTTTACAAGGGATATTTTTAATAGGGACTCTTTATTGGATTCTTTGTGAGATGAAAGAATGTTATACTGTGAGAGCACAAAGCATATGACCTTTGAAATTTCAGCTACTTTAAGTGTGCATTAATAATTTTTTGTCGTCACTTGTAAAAGTGTTGGTTGTATGTTTTCTCCTCTGCTCCTTTTTTCCTCAATGGCTGCTTTTTCTCTTTGAAAATACTATGTAAAATACTCTAAGCAAAAATTTTGATTATTTATTTGGAATGTTCAGTAACATTGTTTGGACTTCCAATGAAATCCATGGGACTAGCATGCTTGGTGATTTAGCTTGGCTTCTCCCATGGCTTTCTTCTCCCTATTTTCATCTTCTGAGATACTGCTTTGGTGGGGTCTAGATGGAAAGGTTAAAACAAGCAAAATTTGCTGTCGTTCTTTCTTAACACTATGAAGACAGAGACCCATGCAAATCCCTCAGCTGGAGCCACTGCCCACACTTGACTTATGCTTATGAATWCCACAAAGAGAATATTGCATTACAGTTTCAATCCCTAGTTTCCAAGTGCAGACGTTGATATTGCCAGAGTTAGCTCAAAGCTATCAATCATTAGAAAGCTTATTGACTGYTCAAAATAGTTCTATCAATATCTCATTTGCTGTCTGATCTAATGCACAGGCTGTTTAATGCCAATGCAATGGCTCCATCTTTCAAATGATAAGACATAATTTCTTTCAAGCCTACATTTTTATGTCTGGCCCATTGAGTTAGATGGATGTGTTTGGCCTACTTTGCTGCTAGGCTGGTATCTGTGAAGAAAAATTGTTCCTACAACGTATGTTTCAAGTATATGTAATAAGAGCATTTTGGAGAAATACTTACTTTGATGAAATACTACTCAAAGTTAGGCTTTTGGAACTGATTCATGGAGTCAAGGTTAAACAGTAAGCATTGCCTTTATTGGATTGAATCCAAACCAGTATTTAACTAAATCTGATCTAGCTGAATGATGCCCCGTGAAGAAAAGCCAAGATGGTGAGGAAGCTCAGCTCTAGATCCTGCTCTGGCTTTGTACCTTTGAATCTATATTTTTGTTCCAGAACAGCAGCATGTGTGCAGGCAGCTTTGCCCTTTCTTTTTTTGCAATCACTGAATGCCAGACTGTGATTTGGGTATCAGGCCTGAGCAAATCCAAATGATGCCCAGCCCTCTCAAGATTTCCTAGACTGGATATCTAGGAGCCAAGGACAGTGCATGTATGCTGACTCTCTGGAGCAGATGAAGCAGATGGACAGAGATGTATTTCCATCCTTTGCAATTCAATGGCCAGCACAGCTGAGCTAATGTTTAGGGGCAGGAGGGGTTAATGATTTGCTGCTGGTATAGGCCAGCAGCTAATTACTTTCTGTCTCCAGCAACAGGGAAGCAGGWTGGAATAACCTCTGTCTAATTTGCAGTCATTCCTGTGGAATGCTCCAGTGCAGAAACATGCTGCTCCAGGCTCTGTCTTGGTGACATTGCCTAGCCCTCAGTAAAACATGCAAACACTTGTCATGTCTTGGGGGGTTAAGGAGATTTAGCCTCTGTAGGAAGTCTGTGGTAACAACCAACTTTTCAATACAACCTGGCATCTGAATAAGAAGGATTCACAAGGGAGCAGATTTTCATAATGTTGTACAAATATTCAATATAGTTTTCTAGATACACCCAAACCAAGCGGCTGTGTGCCTTTGCATAACTTTGTAAACCAATTAACTCCTCTTAAGTGCAAGTATGATGTTGAAACCAAAAGATTTCATCTAAGATTCTGGTTWTTCAACATTTTAATTAGGATGGAAGAACAGACTGGCTTACAAGAGCTGGTGTTTAATCAGCTGAATCTGGGATGAGCAGTCATGTAGAGAGACTTACTGATACACACTTTACTGATACACACTTTAAAGATGGCCAACAACAGGCATTCTGAAAATCTTGTTTGCTTCCTCTCTCCCCAAAGAGCAGATCAAGGTCCTYGAAGGGAAGTATTTCCTTGTGAAATAAAATCTAAGGTTCATAAAATTTTCTTTTCAGGAATTGGAATTAAAATTTCACAATTGCAAAACTCAAAAATTGCCTTTAGGAAATGGCCTCTCAGTTTTATAATTTTTAAATGTTTCCCTATCTGTTTTAATTGCTTTTTCATGTGTTTTCTCCTTTTAGAACTAAATATGCAAAAGTAGGATTTTGAGTTGCTTTTAATAGGGAATGTTTAAAAATACTAGCACATTTYTACACTTGCAAAAAAAGGTATTTAAGAAAATATAAACTTGAACCTGTTTGTTTTGAATCAGAACAATGCTTTTTTGGAGGGGAAGAGGGTGGAGAAAGCAAACCCATTTGGCTGCTGGTGGAGTCAGTCTCTCTAACACATAAATATACGGTGCTATGGGCAAAAATAATCAGGGCTAAACCAGAATGTCATGCTTTTTATTGTTTGTTKGTTTTGGGATTGTTTTGTGTCATGTGTTGTTGTGCCCCCACTGTGTCCCCAGCCCCMCCCACCCACTTGTTAACCTCACCTGCAGCTTGGAATACTATGTCTTTCTGGTGCCACTGAGACTTGGGAATGCTAAAACTTAGTTCAGATCTGGAATATGCTGTTCTTCAGGTGTTGTTGATAAAATCGAGATTGTGGATCTGAGGATTAAATCAGCAAAGTGAGTGCAAAACAACCCATATGCAGTCATGGGGTGGAAATCTGTGCTTTTGATCAGAAACCTTGATCAGAAACACACAGGACTGTCAACCAGTAAATTGATATTATTAAGGACCTCAGACAACAAAGTGCAGAACCTCCTCAGGAGATCAAAATACACAGACCTAAAAAACTAATAAGTATCTGATATTGCTTCATAGACAGAATACTTAGGACTAACTCCTGAGAGTTATGATGATAGTAACTGCATTAGAGATGCAGGAGAATTTAGAAGTAGTTATGGTAAACGTGAATAAATAGAASTGAGGGTTTGAGGTGGTAAAAAGTTGAATATTATCACTTGTTTATACTAATGACTATGTGATGTGAGGTTTTTCTCRGTTTCCTCAGGCTGATAGCACAGAGTAAGAAAGCCTTGGTTAAGCTACTGTTTACTCTAGATAACAAAGAGTAAAATTTAAATTTTTTACTTGTGTGTGTGTCTAACTTTTGATAAGCAGGTAGGCAGCAGACAGCTGCCATGGTTGGGTTATTTTCTAGAATCTACAAGCAGATCCTAGGTCTGTGGTGTTATGTGCTGTGTACAGAGCATCATAAGACCCTGCTAAAAAAAAAAGAAACTAATGTGACTTTTCTAGCACAATTTGATATTCAGTATTACGCTGCTTCTGTTTGTTGGCTACTTAATGGTGCTGAGAACATCAATGTGACACTGTATGTATGCATCACTGCACATTTTATTGTGGCTGTTTTATTCAGGAAAAAATACAGAGTTGCTCATAGTTCTTGGAGACTATCAGTGTGTCATTGTAAAATATCTTTTAGTTTGTGCATTGTGCTGTAGCAAAAAACAATACCATTATTAAGAGTGCAAATTTAAGTACCTAGACTATAAAAAATGCCACCCTTTGGACTTTCAGTAAGAAAATAATAGAGATTAATGACATAACCTTTTACATAATTTCCTGCAATTTCAAGTGATATAATTAATTTATTTATAGATATGCAGGTTCATTTTTGTTCATGAATATAGTTTGCTTCTGTGAATGAATTACCTAACAAAGTGTTGTTAAAATGTTTGGATTATGGAGTGTTACAAAGAGCTCTCATAAGCTGAGGCAGTTGTCTGTGGGAGATGCTAGGGTGCAACATTACAATATATATGCTACATTTGTTTTCTGTGTATTCTGTTTACACCCCTGTATCTATAAATATTATTGATGACAATGGGAATGTTCTTTCAAAGGCACCATATAACTTTTATATTAGAGTAGAGCACTGCCAATTTGAGTGGTAAATCAGTATTAGGACCTCCTAAAATAAATGATCTTTTGTCTTCGTGCTAGTGTAGTCAGCTATAAAACTGGAAGAGATTACAAAGGTGTTATCTCTAAAGTGCTTATATTGAGGAGAAGCTGGTTTTGTTAGAACTGTGACAGAGATGTATAGCAGAGACCATTCTCTACTTGTCTTTTGCATGGTGGATGAAAGCTAATGTGTGTCATTTTCTTTTYCCCCCCCCACAGAAAAATCGGATATAGTCCTAAGCACTCCCCRGACCATGCGAGGAGATGCTGTTTTGAGTGTAGGGCAGAAGAGACAAAAAAAGCTGGGCTGCTTTGTCTTAAGAAGCCAGTAGTCAGTTCTGGACAGGAGGAATTCCCTTGGAAACAGAGAAAGCAAACACACTACAGGTGCTGTCCAGCTGCACTTCATTGCATCTGACATGAGCTATTATTGCCTTTGAGCTGAGAAATATGGTTGCCTCTGTTTCATAGCATGGTACAGAGAACTCAAGAAGGACACGTAACCCCACTGCTCATTTGATGACTTGATGGTGGTATATATGAGCTGTTGGTCCTCTCCATACAGATACATGTCAAAATAAACACAACAGCCAGCTTTGCAAAGAGAGCCAAGACACAATATTCAATCCTCTTCTTACGGAACATACGGATTCCTCAAGGATCTGCCTTGCAAAGTGAGCTGCTGTAGGCCCTATAAACTTGCCATGTAAACTGGAGTCACRAGAGGCTGAAAGAATGTAGAGGCATTGCTGGTCAGTGCACAAGCATTGCTAAATCTGTAGGTGGTCGATGGGGTTGAAGTGAACTTCTACTGGAGATGTGGTAGAGTTGTGTCCTACAAACATATATCRTGCTAAATACAGCAAGATGGTTCAGTTGGAATAAAATCTAAGTACCAACCTGTAATGTCAGGTCTTGTGAGAGATTTATTGTTCGTACAAAGAGCAGTAACTTCTGTTGCTCTTTTGTGTGTATTTGTGTGTCTATCTTTGACTTCTGTGGTTTTGATCTRTTGTTTGGCTGATTTTTCATTTTTTTTTAAACCATACGCATAAATATAGTTTCTTTTTATCTAATTTCCTTCAGRATTTTACTGTAAGGACATAGTGTTTTTATAGATGTTTGGTTCTGCCGCATTTTCAAAAGATTTGGTGCAATGCTGTGGTGTAGAGTTGCAGCTTTGTAAAAATCCTGGCCAGTTTTACTGAACAATCAGTGAGTTAATAGAAGGAGGAGGAGGATGGGATCAGTGTCCTTTTCAGTCCTGCAGCATTTTGGAAAGGTTTAGCCCTAAGAGATGAAGTGAAGATGATAAATTGCACTGTCAGTTTTGACCAATCAAGCAATGAAAGGACAGTAAGAGGATACTGCTTTCTAGCATATTTTGGTTTGATTTTTGAGGGTTTTTTTAAGTTCTTTGTGACAAAATTTTGCAAGTGACTGTTAGTTTCATTAAGAGACTCTGCCGGTTATGTTTTCTTTAGATGGCTTTCCATCCTTCAGAAGAAAGTTTCCTTGGAATTTGTACAAGGTATTCATTATCTCAAGAAACAACTACTGTGTGAAAAGGACTGTAGTTTTAGCAATGAATGAGAATTGATACAGGTRCTTTGCATTAACTCTTAATTATGCTGTTGTTTATTTTGAACTAACTTTGTATCCTTGCGTAGATTTGCCCAGGGAAATCARTTACTGAAGCCTTCCCTGGGATTTTATTTTCTGTCAAACAACCAATTCTCAACAAACAATTGAAGAAGGCAGTTTCTGTTTCTCTTTTTAAACAAATGACGTGGCGTCCTATAGATGGAGGTGGCAGCTGGAAGGACCACCTTTTCTAATTGTGAGCATCAGACAATTATTTTTAAATCAGAAGAGTTAAAGAATCATGTTGTCAATCTTACTATCAATGGTCAAGTCTGTATGGATTCTCCTTCCCCTTCTTACGTTTTGTATCTGGCGTACYTTGAGGACTGAAGCTCGTAAACATGCTTGGAATGAGCATAGCCTTATTTCCTTGGAGTCCTTGGAAATTATTTTATTAACTTTAGGAGACAGGCATAATCCACTAATGAAGATTTTATCCTGACATATCCGGTATAATGAAATGTGTTTTGTGAGACTTAGAAGGATTGATCTCCRAGAAGAAGCAGTTTTCTGATGGAGCTGTAAATCACTTATGGGTGACTCCTGGAAGGGATTGCTGCCTGAGAGAAAATTTGAGGGTTTTTGATTTCTCTGTCATGAATCCTGACATAAACTACGCCTGCTTGTCCATGCTCTCTTTCACGGAGAGGCAATGGTGTGGTCCCGTGTGTAATCAAGAATACTGACATACTCAGGCCCTTGCATATCGTGAAGCAGAGCTCCACACATTTGGTGAGGCCAAACATGGTGGGAATTTTAAGAGGACATGACACAGCTAAAAATATTAGATCCATTAACTGTTGCGGGAATTTATTTATTAACCTGTGCAAGCAGGTGCTGTAGAGCTGTTTTCTTATAACTGCACAGTTCAGTAGAAAGTCTGTATCCTTGGGGGAACTTACAAGTGCAATTTTCCAGAATTGCATGAGCTTTCATTTAGCTCTAAATGACTTATTCATAGAGGTCTTAATTTGAAGAAAAAAAAAAAAAAGGGCTTCAGAATTCTAACAATGCATAAGCAGAATATTTTACAGTATTTCTAGTTAATATCTAATGAGACAACACATCCTTCCTGGAATTCCTGCTTCTAACTCCAATTATTGTTAATGAGAATTCTATGCCCTCTGCATTAAAAGGAATATGTTAAGGATACATTCATGCAGCAACTTGTGGCTATAAATTCGCACTTAAYCCCTCAAAGGGAGACGAAGATGGTATGTGTGTCTTCAGGTCTGTAATTAGCATTGTCATCAATTATAAATTGATGCAGCTTGCTTTAAACGTGGAATCTGGATTCAGCTGGCGACTTGGAGCATCCCGCATCCCAGGCTGTTTGGACTGCAGAAGTTGGTAGATAAGATTTCTGAGAAGTGTGCTACATTTTAATTACAAATTTTAGCTCTAACAGCAGCTATGTTATTTCAGAGAAATAAAAGAGACATCTGCTACAGAAGCCCGTCAGTGTAGCGCATCTGACTGTATCCTGTACCCGTATATGTTATGTATATTTTACAGTCTTGGGTTAATGGAACCTCCTAACTGCTGATATAGGAAAATGTCTTTTATGCTTACAGTGAAATATAGACAAATCCATAGTGTGTGTGGTTCTCCAAGTCTGACCAAACAGAAAAATAATTCTTGGCTGATCAGCTGTTAATCTAACGGGAAGGTATCGGGATTTTTGTGTTTCATTTGAATTTTTGAGGTGCATTATATGTGACATAAAAGAGGAAACAAGAAGTATTAGATTTTTAATTAAGAGAGAAGTAAAATGAGWGCTTATTTTGGACTTTAAATTCTTTGAGTTAGTGGCTCGCACCTTTGAGTGACTGGTTGCGTCTAGCTGACACTTATGATTACTGCTTTTCCACCTAACTATGTCCACAGACTTATTTAGCAAGAGTAATCTCTAGGAATGACCTTGAGAAGTCAGTGAAGACATTTTCTTTGTTCTTATATGGGTAATTTTTTACAGGGAAAAAATCCCTCTCTGATGCTGGAAGGTACAATAGTTGGAGCCAAGTGCAAGTGAAATCCAATATGGCATGGGTGGCAATATGGTCATGTACTCATTCAGTCACTTAGGTTCTTAAAAAAATTAAAGCAATCTTCTTTTGCTTGAAGTGTAAACAACAGATCTTCAAAATATGTGCTGCACACTGTTTGTTAGCCTCTGACATACTGTACAATTTCTAATGTGAAACAATCTGTGGAGTCTGAAATATTTTACAGGGAGTCGTTAAGTCTTTTTTGACTTTATAGCATTTGCTSATATCCTTAGTCAAGCAGTTCTCTTTATACTCTTGAAAAATGCCAGTCATTTTCAGCACAGTGAATTATCTGCATGTTAAATTATTTATATTAATTTACAACATGATCTATAAAAATAAAGCAATTCAAATTTTGCATGTATGCCAGATTGTTATAAAAGAATTAAATRGCTATTTTTTTCTCCCTTCAAATTAGATGTTTTTGGCATATGGTAAAAATATAAAYACTCTGTGTTCAGACAGAATCCAAGTGGATATTATGTGTCTTTATATCAGCATTTAAAGTCAGTTACATTTAAACATTGACTTTTCTGCAAGTTAAGAGACAAAGGACTATTTCTTTTCACTTGGAGTCTGTCATGACTTCTACAAATGCAATCCCTACTCTGTCATGGACAGCTAAATGTCAGTTTATTTACACCTGGAAGATGTATTTGGGAGCTAGTCATGTAAGTCAGATACGTTTCTCAGACCTCCGTCTGACCCAATAGGTACAGTAGTTTTTGTAAAGTTCTCTGAATGTCCAGAAGGTCACACTGTGATTGTTTTAGACCTGCTTAATCTTCATCACATTAAATGAGCAATGAAGCTGGTGAAAGGGCTGGAGTGCAAGTCTCAGGAGGAGTGGCTGAGCTGACGATGTTTCGCCTGGAGAAAAGGTGGCTCAGGGGAGACCTTATCACTGTCTACGACCGCCTGAATGGAAGTCGTGTGATAGGAGAAGAGAAAATGGCCTCAGGTTGCACCAGGGGAGGTTTAGATTGGATGTTTGGATTTATTAAGGATTGTGAAGGGTGGGAAGATGATGTTGTAGAGGAGGCATTAGTGTATTGCAAGGAGGGGAGGAGGGCTGACTACCAGGAAGCCTGGTAAAGCGCGGTCTTCTGGAAAAGTGTGGCTCATTTGAGAGGCGCTACCAARTCTGTCCCCTGAAGCATCATGAGGACTGGTGTCAGATTTCAGTGAGTGGTAAGCTGCAGGCAAGCAGAATTTGGGGACATCCTGCTGCTTGATTGACAGGAATGGCCACTGCACACGAGGAGATTGTCTGTGTGTTTTACAGTAGGGCTGGCTATTGTCAGGGAGTTTGGCCCAGAGGCTAAGAGGTAGTGTAAAATGCCAAGTAGGCCTTCGAGAAAGATGTACACAATTTCCTGTATGAGCCAAAGCTTTCCTCTAACAGTGCCTTAAACCTTACCGTTAATGATAATTAAAGGAAATTTTGAGATAAGAAGCTCTATTCTCCTTTTCAAATTCTGCGAACTCGCTATCACCATACTTAATTGGATGGTATAATGATACTCTTCTTTTACACTTGAAATGTGGAAATGGAAAAAGGAAGTCTGTCTGTTCTTGCATTCTGTCTGAGTCCTCAGCACCAGCAGCTTCAGGGGTAAGTGAAGGAAGCGCCATAAAAGGTGGTTAAGTTGCAGCAACAGTAGTTCTGGAACAGTTTGCCAATTGAGAAAGACTTTTTTTTTCCCCCCCTGCCCATCAGCAAGAAGTTGCCTTATTCACTGAATCATCAAAGTTTATATCTCACATATTGGCTTTTTTAATCTCATCTAAGATAGCTGTGTCTGTTCTCATTATGCATATAAATGTCTAAATCCTTTTTGAATCTTGCTAATCTCTTGGTTTTGGTAATAATACCTTCAGGAAGAATACCACTGGTTAGTTATGTGCCATGTAGAAATATTTTTCCCCCTATGCTTTTCAAATTGTTTTTGTTCAGCATCACTGTCCTTTTGTTTTTGTATTTTAAATTGTGGTAAATATCACTAATATGTATTTTATAATAATAACATCAATATATATTTTCTTTTTCTCTTTATTATTATTTTGTATATATCCACAGGTTCTGTTCATACCCCTCTCATTTCTCAATCACAAGGTCCAAATCTTCAAACTCTTCATCCAGATTATAAATCTTTCATTTCCAAATACAAGTATCTTCCTTCAACACTTCTAGCTTAGTCATGAACTGGACTGAGAATAAGTTGTAACTCAGTAGTTGCTCTGCTTTTTTCCCCAATAATTTTAATGAGTGAGATTCAGTCATGAGCTCCACTGGCATTCAAAAGAGAGCAAGATTTTGAGCTCTGATCTGAATACCTTACAACCGTAGGATAACTCGTATAGTTGAACTTCAGGTTAAAATTCAAGCGGACACCTAATTCGTTCCTTGTTTCTATAAAAGACTGACTCCTTGAACTGTGGTGAATATTTGGAGAACTCACTCATAATTACTCCTGGTGTTTCAGAGGACAGTAGAGATGAAGCATTTCCTGGAAGAGTCAGACCATATGGTTCCACTGACCTTCTGTGAAGATGCTGTGCAATCCCATAGTTCTTTGAGTATTTGAGAGCATAACTCGTATTTTTATTTGTATCTTATTTTTGTCAGTGGTTCTCCTTTCCTAGTGATTATGCTTTTTAGGTAATTTGGGCTGCTGTTGACTCCTGCTGAGGGAGTAAGAAGGTGTGGAAGCGATGCTGATCACTTGAATATCACTTGAGAAACTGCCAGGTCCCACTCCGGGTACARCCTGAGAGGTTGTCACCGTTTGCAGAAGTGCTGGATCTTCCAGTGGAGTCAGCAATCTTTTGTTTTGCTGTGTGTGTCACTTTATCCCATAGCTGGGTGAACTGAATGTGGGGCTTTGAGGTTTGCCTCCTGGCATATCTGTAATTAATTGTTGAAACATAGATAGAGTTTCATGCAGACAGGAGGATACAAGCAGCAATCTGCAGGTTTAATCTCCATAGCTATTTGAGGCCCAAGTAACCATGGTAGCTGGAAAATGCTCCCCACTTCTGTGTTTATCTCTTCTCTGTACTGTGGCTTTCCTTAACCTCTTTCAGACTGGACCAGCTGGGTTTGTTTGTAAGGCCAGAAATAACCAAAGAACTATCGCTTAAGTATTTCTGCCAGTAGGGGCAAAACCCACTCCAGCTGGTAAATGGAGAAATTAGCGATACTCAGAGTCTGCCCAAGGCCTCATTGTCTGAGTCAGCAAAGCTGTTGTGCAGCTTAGCCTCCAGTTGTTTCAGGGAGACTGCTGGAGCTGGAAGTTTGCCTCAGTGCTTAGCTTGACTGGGTAATAGAAGAGAGAATTCATAGCAGATTCTTCTCACTCCTTTTTTCCAAGCACATTTGTGGAACTGCCTGCAGTCGTTGGGTGAGAGCATGAGCCATGGCACACTGTGGCCTGAAAGCAGATCAGTATTTCTACCAGCACACCTTCGTGTGCCCCTTAATAGYTGTTCCTTGCACACATACACTGCACTTAATAATGGCTGTAAAACAGGTGATTTTTGTGTWACTGTGATGAACAGGAAGCTGASGAGTGGTATCAATAGCACTGGAGAAGTCCTGTTAAACTTTCTGGAAATATCTTGCTTGTTTGTTGTTCTGAGGTTACTGAGTTCCTTGAGCAAAATTTAAGTATTGTACCTATATACGCCATTAGGCATGCTGTGATCTTTTACCTCCTTCATGATGTTATGGATTATTCCAAGAATTACTTTGTATGAAAAAATTGCTCATTTGTTTATGTGGAATCTGCTGGAGTAATTCAGGATGAAAATTCTGTATTAACATAATTTTTTTTTCGTAGAGTAGTCTATGAACAAGCTCATGTCTTAGATTTCAAGACCAACACGTGACTAACACATTACRCTGTCAGGCCAGGAAGTCCCTTCAGTTTGCAAAATACTAAAATTGTGCTCTAAGATATTCCTGAATTGTCTGCAAAAATTGGCAAGTCCAAGCTAAAAGGATCCCGTATCGTTTGGCCAAATCAGGTTATTTTAATGAAAGAAAATGAAAGAAAGTATTTTGCTGAGCCAGTGTTAGAATTACAGATGACTTTATGCAAAATAAAGACTGTCTGTGGTTTGATAATTATTTCCTTTAGCAACAGTGTATGTCTTGGTCCTTTATCTTCATTTTTGCTGCTATTCTCTTTCTTCCTGCAAGCTTTCAGTTTATCCAATAATCCAGCTCATTGCTGCATCTATTTCCTTTTTCCCCCCTGTACTGCAGTTTAATTAGAAACAACTCTCCATGTTAACTTCTGATAGAAAAAAGTACAAGGGAGAAGGATTGTAGGATGATGGCTATGTTGTTTACAGAAGTTTTCAAGGTTTCTAAGTAACTGATGATATATCAGCCATCAATCCAAATCCATGCCCAGAGAGACACTTTAAAACTTTAGTGCTTAACAGAGCTCGAAATAYGCACCTGTCCCCCAGTCTACCCTGCAATTACAGACTGACGGAAAGATAGACTGAAATAGTTATTTACATGTCAAAACACTGTCTGCCAATAGCTGTCTCACTGTTGATGTTTGTTGGTGCTCTGTATTAGGTGTTCTCATCAGTTTGATAGCACAAAGCTCAGCACATGTGAAAAAATATAAAAACCAAAAGCTGTCATCTCTGGAGGAAAAAACAGTGTATTTTCAGAAAAAGTAAATTTAAAAATTAGCTTTCTCTGGACCCAAAGGAAATAGATTACACACACGTTCCCTAACAGGGCATGATATTTTTGAATGATGATATTCCAGAACTCATGCTTTAACATTTGTTTTTGGGAAACACGTGGATATTTTTTTATTATTTTTGTTGAAACTCAGATTATATCATCAGTGAAGGTTATGAAGGAAGCCGCAACGGGTTTGTATTTATTGCTGCCCAGTACTCCACTGACGGAAGATACAAAACCTAGACAGAAGAGCAAGTTAAATAATAGTCATGACTAAATATATTGTGGTTTATAAATTGAGAATATTAATTTTTCTGGGTCAGATATAGCTTTAATAATAACATATAATGTTGACTAGGTGTATGTGTCTTTCATCTTCAAAGCGTGTAAAAAATTTCAGATAATATACACTTCTGGTGGTGCAGCCAAATATTTTTTCACCTTACAAGTCAAAATGAAGGTGCCCATATAAACGAGCAGGCCAAAGACTCTAAGTGAGGATGTTTCAGATCCAGGTTAAGAACCAAAAGTCCAGCTTCACATAGTTGTACTTAATACTAGCGCAAGAGTCCAAATTTGTGAAGAAACTGAAATATGTCTAAATGTATGAACAATCTCTTTGACTTCGGCACTATTCATGGTGTTTGCTTTAGCACTGTGCTTGTGTTCAAGTGTTTTCCTAGATTAAAGCTAGAGTGACATCATTTAGTGTATTTCATATTTCAGCATGGAGTGACAGTCTTTGTGAATACACAAGCTCTTTCATTAGAATCTCAGCTTTGCACCACAGGAAGAAGCTTTGAGCACCAAAATGAGATGCTTTTTTTTTTTTTTTTCGTTTCATTGGTATAAACTTTGTAGCTAAAGATACAAGAGGCAGAAACTGTATTTTTGGAGTGATACATTTATACTTGTTTCATTGGGTTTTTTAATGGCAATACTCAAGGGTAAAACCTATATGTACTTAGTAAGTGAATGTGAGAGAGAACACTGCTTTCATTTTCAGAACACAGGTGATGCTGAATTCCTAGCAGCAGCATTTTTCTACATCTGCTGCTTTTCCCAGAGACGGCTCCCAGATGAACCTCTCTGCGTACCAGAGTACACCTCCTGCCTAGCATGCCATAGGTCACACTTACATTTTCTCATCTCTGCTCATCTCTTTCCCCATGCTCACAGCAGGGCCTCTGTTTCAGTTAGAAAATATTGTTGTCTGCAATTGTTTGCAAGTAAAGTATTCCCTTGATACTCTTTTTGTGATTTCGGTTTTGGTAATGTGGTTGTCACTGCTAAAGATGTGTGTTAAAGCATAAATATGGATGAAAAATTTGCCCTTGGAGGTCTGGGATCTAAAAAAACCCCAAACCTACAGGAAGGCAGGCTATTAAATTCCCCTGAGAATAAATTAAAGTTGTTTCCTGAAAATTCTGGCCTTGATTATCAATGCACTGTGTCTCTTCCATAATTTTTTACACATTTAAGAATAACCAATGTCTTACTCATGATACTGACCCACCAGACAAGTGTCAATCAAACATTTGCATAAGCATAGATCACTCAGGGTTGCTGGTGTTTCAAAGGCAAGGCATTTTTAGCTCTTGCCTTTGAAAGAGCAGGTCAAGCACTCTACCCAGCACTAATGATTTTTCCCAATTCATCACCCAATTGACTCAGTAACTTGACTATTATTAACCCAGACCATTAAATGCTTTTAACCCTTTTCCACAGAAAGAAGGGACCTCTCAAGRATGAGCAACTTCAATGAATGTATTAATTTCATGCAGTTGCCATTTGCCCTACAGCATTGGACTGCTTTAGTGAYATACTGTAAAAAGAAAATTCAAAAAGCAAAAGTAGTTTTCTTGTGATTTGCCTTGCTACACTGAAGAATTTTAAGATATGAAGCATTTTGTGTTGGAGATGTCAGTAGAAACTGTAATAACAGAAGCTGTTTCATTCCTTACAGGTGTGAAAGGTGCATGYATTTGAGGCATCAAGGGGTGGGGGGCACTAGAATAACGCAACAAAAATTAATGGCAGTGGAAAAATATCCCTTCTGGAACCTGTATACAAACAAATAGTGTTTGTCTTAGTACACAGCTCTGACATTTATCCATATATTCTTTCTATGACCAAAAGTGAGGGCTGTTTCAGAAGTTAATGCAAACAATAATTTAACTCCTGCTTCTCCAACCATGTTAAAATTCAATATACGAAGAGCAAAACTCTAGTGTAGTAAGGATTATGAAGTGATTAATTACCAACAGACAAGATTAACCAGGAGGGCTGCTTCTTGTCTCCTTGGGAATGGCCACTACTGTAGAAAAGGCACTGAATTCTCCACAGGGGAAGGCGGCCTACGAGATATTTGTTCCTCAAATTGTGTGCACATTATGTGGTTTTGCAGGGAATCCATTCATCCTGATTGCTTAGGGTTTTGTTACTGCTGGGGAATGCTTTTGGGGAAAGCTTTTTTTCCAAAGCAGGGAAAGTTTTTACCAAAGCAGAGCAAGTTTTGTCACTTGCAGTTATCAAAGAGCAGCAAATAAAGCAGAATTCAACACAAACTTTGTGCTGTAATTTTACCAACCAGCAAGACCTGCATCTGATGTGAAATGGATCATTCTCCATCAGAGTCAGTGGATGCTTGCCAAATTAAACCTGTAAAACCGTTCTTATTCTAAGATATTACTGCCTATCACTAACCACTCGGTTGTATTTCTTTTAGCCAGGCCTGTCCCCACTCAGGTCATTATATATTTAGTGCAATTGTAGATCAGATTTTGGATCTTCTTGATCAGAATGTCAGCAGGTAGCACCGTCTCCTACCTATTTTAGGGGAGCAGATGTGACAGGGAAGCAGCAGACTTCTCTTTTTTTTATTGTTCCCTTTTGTTCAGAGTAATCATACTCTGCATGACAACCAGATCACAGAAATTGATTAAATTCTTTGAGGTAACAACAATATGATTATAACTAACTGCTTAAGTGAACGAAAAGCCACATTACAGATAATCTGTTTCTTTATGGAAACTTAATAATGCCTAAATAAAAAGATTAGATAATGACACTGAAGCTTTTTATCATGGAAAATGAAATTAGCGTTCTCAGATATGTAGAGGTTTAATAATACTAGAAGAATTCCTGTTAAAGATAATCACTTGTGTGTGGTACTGTCTTTCCAACTTTCACTGTATTTTGCACACTTGGCATAAAGGAGCTCGATGCTTTTAGTAATTTTTATATAGTTAGCAAAATATTTTTTTTGTGGGGGTGTCTTTTGGTCATAGTTTTTAATGATTTAGCTAGCTTCTCATAAACTTATTTGTAGATTTGGCACATTGAAATATGAAGACAGTCTTATTCATGACTAGAATGGTACTTTTTACCTTGCTGATGAAAATTTTAAACCCTGTTCAAGATCAGTTGATGCTTCGTAGACATACTTGAGGGAAATTTTTCCAGATATATTCAAAATCAGAGAGTTTCTGCCATTGATTTATAAACGTGTGTATGTTTCATTATAAACAAGGTGCATCCAAAACCCCTGCAGATGACTGTAGACTAAAGAATTTTTCAGGGCTTTTAAAGCAGGGTCTTAATTCAGTGGAATCAGAGAGGTGTATTGGCATATCTGCTAAAACACAATCCTTACCATGCTGTCAGTGATTTTGTCAGATACTCCTTTCCATGCTTAACTGCTTTTGAGGAAGCTCTTTCCGTTCGTTTGCTCGTGAAGAAATACCTAAGAAAACTTGTATGCTTGAGTAACATGCACCAAGTAAGGGCTGGCAGGCCTGTATGTTGCTGAAATGGAGTTTAAGTTATTTATCACTCAGAGGTGCAAGGAAAATAAATGCAGTAGAAAAATGTTATGAACAGGTGTAGTGGTTTGTGGTTGTTTTGGTTTTGGGTAGTGCTCTACCTTTCCAAGTCCCAGGTGTGGCATCCTTGCTGAACATCTGTCTCCACACGCAAATGCTGGTCTCATTCTTCCTTTGTAGACTTTCCTATTGGTCAGTTAACTTTCACTTTATGCTGCCTGAATTCAGCCAACTGGGCACTGAAAACAGGGGAGAAGAAATTTTCACTGCTTCCCACATTTTGCTCGAAAGAGTAAGTCTTGCTTCATCTGTACTTGTCAGAGACTTCTGCAGTAAAGATCCAGCAAATGTATGCTAGACATGTGCAAATTATGGTTTTTAACCCAAAGTCTTACCACTTGATGTAATTTAGCAGAATTTCTTGGGAACGTGTAGAAGCGCACCACTGGGAGAATTCAGTCCACTGTCAATTTTGTCATTCCTATTTTAAAATCACAAAAGTATTAATTTTTTTTTTAACAAAAGGTCAATAAAGTGTTGAATGGGGGAAAGACACTGGTTTTCCATAAAATTTTCCTTTTTCTGGCTGGTGATTTTAAAATAAATGAAACAAAAAATCACTTCAAAAGAGATTTTTGCATGTAAAATTGTAGTTTGCACAATTTGCTAAAAGTATCAGCACTCAAAAATGAATGACAGCTCTTAATAACAGGGAAAAACTATCAGTTTGCTTATATACATATGAAGATTATAAGATAACTATCCCTCTCTTTAGAGTTATAATCTTAACGCTCTTCTTTACAGAAAAAAAAAGATTATGTGCCTCTCTGAATCACTTAGCAACTGAGATCTGTATTAATTCCAGCATATCTAAATGTTTTTATTAGGGGAAGAGTTTTGTACAAGGCATCCTTAGGCTAGTATAATTATAGAAATCTATCAGGCTCTAGGTTACATTTTTTAAAATAATAATACCGTATGAGCTTTTCTATAATTAGAGATAACAATTTTTTCCCTTACCTGCTTTTTTCACCTGAGGATCAAAAAGTCTTTTACAAACATTACAGAAGCTCACAAGTTATCATTGTATCCAAAGTTTCATACACTGACTTATTTGGTTTTCAGGAGCTACAAATTAACTAGTTCCCTCGAGGTTCATCTGGAGATTTGAATTCATTGTGTATTGAGCTGTTAGAGGAAGCCTTCGAAGTGCGACTAACTTTGCTCTTTAACTTCTCACTTCTTTCCCCATTTTCTAAAGTTTTATACCCTAGTTGTGCACATAAGGTGTAAGAGAAGATGTGTTTTGATGCGCCATTGCTCTCAGACTGTGAAAATGAAGAAGTGAATTTAGCAGCTCTTCAGCTCCTCAGGGACTCTTAGGATGCTTCTATTCATGGGCAAAGGTTTATGAGTACGTCTGACTGTTGACACCAGCTGTAGATAAGACCCAGTTATTTTTATGGGTTTGATGCTGTAGACTAAAGAAAGTTATATGCTGCTTCAGATCAGTTCTGAAAAACTTAGGATCTGCTAATGAAATATCAGATAAAGAGCTGCTATCACTGTAATGACATGCAATGATTGCATTAGACACAAATTGTTATTGTTTTTGGATTTTTTCCTCCTTACCACTGTAAGAATCATAGTTAAGCTGCCACAAACAATTGTTTTAAATTCCCAAGAGAAAATTATTTTTTTGGTCATAAAAAATAATAGTTTCACTTTACCTTCCTTGAAGATTTGACTTAACTGTAGCTGATGCAGAGTAAACCTTTCAAAAGCAAAAAAACTTCTAGTTAAAATGAATTTTTTTGTGCTATAGATTATTAAAATGAAGCATCACTTAATAACAAAATTGCTCTCTGGACTAGTAACAGATTTCTCAGCTATAAGTAAGTTGATGTCATTTGTTAGACAAATTCTAAGATTAGGGAAACATGCTACCAACTTTGTGTATAAACTGCTGCCATACAAATAGCATTTTTCAGGCTAGAGAAATAATTTGCATTTTAAGTGTAAAATCCAGCGAGAGAATAGCAGCCACCAGGATCTGACTGTATCCGTCATCCTTAGGGCGTTTGTGACCATCTGCATGGAAGCCAGGGGTTTTTTCAAGCTGGTGACCTTGTCCTTGCAGCACTCCCTTCTTGCCTCTCGTCATGACTCCACCAAAAAGAGCCATTATCAAAACAGTAGGCTCTGGGATGGGAATGAAAGTAGACTGAACTTGATAGTTTAAGATTTTGTGAGAATTCCTATCAGATACTGGGCCTATTTTAAAGGGGGAGAAATGGTGTCCGAGACAGCTGTACGTTTTTGGAGTACAGGTCCTGAGGACTGATTACACCTTATTTAACATCGCCCTGATGCTTTTTTTTTCTTTATGGATGATTTGTGGGCCAGTGTGAATAATCAAGGTTTCTTTTACTCAGCGGGTAATGTGGGAAGAGTGATTGAAAAGATATGGCAATGTTGCTTCAGATTAATTTAAAGCTAATTATTTTTAAATGTGGCAAACCAGAACTATTCATTTCAGACTTAATCCATTCAAAAGTTCGTTCAATTATTGGGGCATTTTAAGGGCAAAAGGCAGCTGCTACTGGAAGCCTCTCAGTGCTGTCTTTGGATAGCTAAGGGTTTATAACATTACCCCACTGAAATGTAATTCATTGCCCCCACAGATCCTTTCCCTGTCACTTGAGGTTTTCTAACTTCCAAGGAACCGATAATTTGTCTTTCTTAAACAACTGCATTTTTATAAGCTATGAAAGATAATTAAATTGAGGTTGTTTAATGGGTGTCTTTTATTGACCTTCATGTACTTTCTTGTCTCTCTGGGCTACATAATACCTATTTTAGATAAAGTAGACCACGTTAACAGGAGAATCTTATTCCCAAATTTCCTTGAGCCCGGTGGTGCCGGCACAGAAGGTGTGACGTGTCAGTTCAGGTTGTTGTTGTAGATCAAAGGACAGTTTGAATCCAAGTGACCAGCATTCTACTGATCTTTGAGGTTCCCAGACTCTTAGTCATTATTAAAACTGTTCAGTCTTAACTGTTAAACCACTGTATTTTACTGTTAGCAAAATGATCAGGTGTGATAGTGGTTTCATATAGGAAATGTTCATTCAAAATTATTTTCTGAATTTTGTCTGAAATGATGCCATTCTATGTAGATTAAGTTTTGTCTGGCAAATGTAGTCTTCCCTATTCCTTTCCTCCTACCCTATTACAGCTCAGCATTTGTGATTTGACTCATCAGCCAGCACAGCATGGCTCTCTTCTGAATCTGATGCAAAAATGAATGGCTCTGTCTGTCTGTAGAGGGGCTCATCATTWTTTTTATTCTACTAACAAATGATTCTTACCACGCAGTAATGCTGCGTGCAGTGTATATATATATTGCTGGTTATCACATGATTCCTACGTAGGAGTCTGGATGGAGGCAGAAACCCCACTAATTCTCTTGAGTTAGAAACAAGGAACCACTGGCACTGCCACAGCTGCTGTGACTTGCACCGAGTCCTGGTGCAATGCCAGACTGATCTGATGGGAATACAAGGGTTGGTTTAAGGTCCCCTTGCACATTGCTGCTGCCTTTGTCGGATACATTCTGCTCTACTGAGCTGTGATTGAGGTCTTAGATCTATGAATATATAATACTATATTTGTAGATGTTATGGTTAAAGGACAAGGAAGGAGGGAATATATGTTAAAAATACTTTATTTCTCCTGTATTAGTAGCAGCTTGCTAAAGTGGCCTGCCATCAAGCAGTATTTATAGCAATGTATAAAACATATTAGTGACATCCCTTTTAAATTCAAAAGCTTTTTCTAATATTACTGTCTGCATTCAAAGCAGAGCTCAGTGCCTAAAAGCTGGTCAATAAACATTTTAGTACTGCTCTATTCCAGTGATCTGAATTCAATAATGTTACCTTTCCAGAAGCTGCAAAATGGAAAGTGAAAGAATGATTTATGAAGCTTAGCTATGCATGGCCAGATAAGAAAGCTTTAACTGATGCTTGCAGGATTCTCTTTAATGAAGTACAAGTTGCCAAGATAAGTTTAGGTAAATGAAGCCTCTGTCACAATATGTTACAGCAAAAGAAATGACAGAGACAGCAGAGCAGATGGAGGTTATTATAGAACAGTGGTGTCAAGAATTGTAGTCTAGGTAACTGCACAAAGACAGAACAGATGCATTGGGTTTGTTATTAATGATTTCATGATAGCAATGAGTATTTATAGAATCTGCTTAAATTAAGCCTAGCAAGCTTCTTTCCTTATATTGTCATTTAGCCTTCATTGACATCATATTATTCAGTCATCACTCTCTTTTGAGTAGAATTCTTCTCTTTCAGTACKGCCCTCCGTTTTTGATGTTGTCATTAACTGCAAGGCCCCGGTACTTTTCAAAATGTTCTTTGGATGTTTTTTTAATGCCTGCCTTTTTGACAATATTAAGCAGCATTAGTTCAAATTAGTAAAGTCCTTGTTGTCTTTTTTTAATGGCCTAATTTAATGCGTAGCAGCCTTTTATGAATGAAATTAGATAGGTGATCTCGTGCTTGTCTCCTGGGGCACAGGACCTAGAATTAGCAGGTGATAGAAACTTATTTTGAGTTGTGCCCTTTTTAGAAAAGAACTGRGACCAAGTCAATATAAAATCTGTATTTGTACTGTGTTTTGACTATTGCTGTTTTATGCTGAGTAGATAAGTGGGTTTTAAGGAAAAAGATGGATCATTAAGGAGTTAATCCTAAATACGACTTTTTGAGACTATGCTTGAAGAGTAAATAAGATTGGTGATTTTTTTTTTCTTGAAAAACAGGCTTTCTGCTTCTAATTTTCTTAGAATTTAGGGAATCTCAAACCAAAGCATCAGGAAAATACAATTTTGTTCTTTACATTCTGCCAAAAAAGGCTCTATTGGCTTCCAAAATGAGGTCTGTCACACCTGTAGGATGTCAGCCTCTGTGGTGGGCAGGCTGACAGACAAGTACATTATGTTTCTCTACAAATATGCATGAGACTAAATCTCACAAGATTGTGTCACACCAGCCATCTACTCTGCCAGGGTGCTTTGTCCTTGTGTTTGGTGTGACTGTTGAAACCTCAGCCCTGCAGGCATGTTCTGTCTTTATGCACTGATGGGTTGATCTCATGGAGTATTTGAATGCTGTGTCTTTTTTGGTGGAATGGGAGCAGCTGAAGGTAAAGAATCTTGTGCAATTTATCCTTTTAACAATGTGAAATACTTCCAGAAGAATGAAGATTAAACCAATCAGTGGAGACTCTCTCTTTGGTACAATAAAATACAGAAATATTTTTTATTCTTCTGCTTCTTTGCAAGTCAAAAGTTTTCCCCTTCCCCCTCTTAAAAATTAATGGCTTAGTCTTCTTTCTATGATACCTCTGTTCCAAGGCTTAGGTTTTACCCCTTCTGTGATGCTGGAGTCTCTCTTCAGCATCTTTCTTGTGTTAGTCTGTGTGGAAAGAATGAAAGAAAGGGAAGAATAGAGAAGGAAGGTAAGGGAGTAAAAGTAGGAAGAAGTCAGGGAACCTGCAGACAGCATTTTTTTCCCTAAGGCTAGGGAGGCTCTGCATTTGTTCTGTTTAATTTGTATGTGCTTCTATAACATAGTGGAGTTGTTATTCTTGTATTAAGAAATGACATTCGTATTGAGGCAACAACCTACCCCACTGTGAAACCTGGGTATCAGCAAAGCTTATTTTTCCTACTTCTATACTTCTATTTCTATGTCTTCAGATCTAGTCTGATAATTTGTAGTGCTGTTTAATTAAACATCGACTGATGCCACAAAACTCACTTAAGACAGATAAATTGTGTTTTGTTTTTCAAGACCTGAAGGTTACTGACATTGGAATTAAAAGTATTTCYGGCTGGTTTTATTTTTTTCTTAAATTTTAAGACAAAGATCTTCCAATATAYAAAGAGCTAAGACATCTCCATCTTGATTTTGCTGATGTTATGCTTTTTGTAACAATTTAGCTTGTATGTAAACAAAGACAGATTCCACTCAGATGCCACAATCGGCTGAGCATCCCATGTGGTGTTTTAATAATAGTTTTAACAGCGGTGCCTTTTTATCCCTGCAAGTCTTCTTTCCTACTGCTGTGTTTGTAAGAGAGAGAGTGAGAGAGAATTAGAGCAGTAATTCTGTGAGGCTTAGAATTAGCTTCTTGTATTTCGTTCATACATTATTTGTCTTTAGGACTRTAACTGCTAGGAGAGTATAATAAAGTTTGGGATTTATTTTTTATGTTAACAAAACCCAAATGTTATCTGGGTCCTGTGGATCCCTATATGCTCTAAAAGAAGGAGGGAAATTAGTTTCTGCATCACTTTGTCTACACAATTGACTATTTAGAAATAGATTTGTCTCTTAGTCTTTCAATAAATTGGGGCAGGAATCTGTACTTGGAAAACAAAAGGAGAATTGTTATTACTAAAATTCAGTGAGTGGTTGTGGGTATGTTTTGTGCCTCAGGAGAGGTAAGATAGGTAAGAAATACAACCCTGCACCTTTCTTGCCTCCAACACATTTTACAGGGATTTCAGGAATTGTTGTCACAATTAATTAGTGAACATGTGAGGAAAGATAATGGGCGGCTTGGCTGTCAGTTTCCAGTCTTTGTGTTCGCTGGGCAGAAATCTGACCAGACTGGCAGAAGGACCTGGTATTATTTTAACATCTAGAGAATTCCATAAATGCAAAAAAACTTCCATTGTTTGGGGTTTTTTTAGAAGTAAAGGGAAAGTATGTTGTCTCCTTCTCTTCAGCTGCTAAATGATTCCTAAGAGAGGTCGGTCTTACTTTTTAAAGGATGAGAGATATACTGAACAACCTGATGTGCCTTTGGGACCAAGACATGGTGTTGCATCTGGTAGACAGAACAGGTTATTAATACCTTCTGAATAAAGGTTCAGTAGTTCTCTGAATTCTGGAAAAAAGAGCTACCAGCTCTTCTCCGGTTTTGTGTGGCAGGGACAACCAATGCTCCCAAGGAATTTACTTGCTTCGCTTCCAGTGTCTGTCTGTGGAAAGAGAAGTTCTTCTATATTCCTTCCTAACTGCCATCCATCCATCCATCYATCYATCCATCCATCCATCCATGTACTGTCACCCGTTTTGATCCCAGGGTAAATCACGGAACCACAGACCTTGCTATCTTTCAAATGAGAGACTTCCACACCTCTCAGACCCTGTACAGAAAGTTACTCATGTGGTGAAGTTGGCAAATCTTAACAAGTTTTTTCTGCCAGTCCATAAATTGTTTTCAAACACATTTCAGAAATGTCAGCATTATTCAGGTCTGCCTCAGTATTTTGACCTTCAAAATTAAGAGCTAAATTGCACATGATTTTTCGTACGGATTGGTTTCGATGGTTCATGCAAGATGCTTGGCTCAATTAAATAGAGAATTAAATCATAATTAGTTCAGAGTTAAGGGAATCCATCTTATATTGTATTGGGCACTGGGAAGCTTCTAAGTGAGCCGTGTTCTTTTTCAGCTACAGGGGAAAATGAAAGGAAGACAAGCACAGCTTCCCTTTGTTCTTATTTTTAAGAACAGGTAGATAAGATTTACATAAATCTCCTGGTAAGTAGTAGAATAATAATGAAATAATTAATGATAGATTTACCTTGGGTGTTCAGGCAGCTGTAAGGAAAATATTTCTGCTCAGAAACTTATAATTAAAAGTAACAATAATATACCAGATACCAAAGGGATAGTCATGCTGGAAACATGTAATAATAAAAAAAAAAAATTCCATATCATAGTACTGACATAAAAGAAGGATTCAAATTAAGAACTTCCTGCTTTGCTGAAGTGAGACAGGTCTGTCTCACTACTTAAACAAAAGATCGCACCAGTACTAATCCCATTTTGTTTGAATCATTTGTCTCTACCCCATTCCCTTGCCGATTTAAAACAATGCATACAAATCCACCAGGTGATGTTCTGATTTTGTGCTTGGTGTGAAGGTTTTCRGTTGGTATTTTAATAGGGGAGTTTCAAACTCTTCTGTTTCTTTAATTTTTTTTGATTAATTTAATAGCCTTAGTTTCTGTGTTCCTCCTTCTCAATAGAATTTTATCTTGTTAATTTTAAAAAAGAAAAGTCTTTACTTCGCTCTTGCTTGTCTGAGGCTGTAATTTTTTATACCCATGTTATGGTAACTCATGCTTGCAAACAGAATTTGGGGCGAATTTCGGCAATTAGAGATGTTTCTTTCTGKGTTAGTAGGTTAAGTACACATTTCAGAATTCCCCAAACTTGAAAGGTTGATTGAAATCCAATTTAAAAGTTGACCGTGGCTGAACTGATTGGCTGCATTCCTGGTTTCAAAAGATATTTTCTGCTGTGAAGGCAAGACTTTAGAATAACTGCCTTTTTTTTTACAAGCAAGTAAAAATATAATTAATTTTGTGTAAAATAGTCTTTTTGCAATTCCTTCCTCTTTATATGTCACAACGTTACAGTCAATGTTTTTCTCTGAGTGTGTTGCTCAGCAGTGGGGAGTAGTCATTTGAAATAAGCCGTGTGTTGCCTGATCTGTCCAAAACACTGCAGTGCCTGAAACTCTTCGTGTTGCACTTTGCCTTCAAGGTCTTGTGATTAAATCTTCATGCAGCACAATGTCTGGGCACAATATTTCTCTCAAGCTAGCCTGAAAATAATGTGGGGAAATGCAGAAATTTAATTGTATAGCTTGCATTACTCTTAATTATTTCTTTTTTTATTAAGATGTAGGACTTGGCTCTTTAAGGTACTGTTTTAAGACTGTATACTATAATCTTATTAGACTTTGATCTGCTAGTCTGGGTCTATAGTCTAAGTTCTCAATCAGTTGTGGACAGCAAATTCTTATTTTCTTTCAGTTTGCACAAGCACGAGTTTTGTGTTTARCTTTCTTTCACTAGCACTGGTTGTGTGAGTGGAAAAATAGGCGTTTAGACGTTTGTTAAGAATGACTCTGGACTTTTCAGATTTAAAGAAGTGAATAGCAGAGTGTTTGTGCACATTGTTATTTTTATAAGAAGCAGCACACACACACACACACACACGTACACATGTATATTTGTGTATAAAAGTCTGACAAGTATACTGGATGTCCAAATTTCAGAATCAGAAAAGAGTCTGAGTGAACATGAATGCAATTTGGCCTGGGGATAAATTTTTGCTATGCTTAGATAAGCTATGCTATGGCACCTCCTGCAAGCTAACATTTTCCAATAGCCTTAAAGCTCTAGAATTAACTTTTCCTGTAATTTTTAAAGTGGGGTATATTAATTAAAGAACTGAAAATTACCAGTAAGACTAACTCATGAAAGTTTTACTCTTAGAAGGCATTTGAGTAATATCTTTCATGGTGAAGAACACAGAGAATTCCTGATCCTGCTGCCAGAGATTTTGGGATATAAGCAGATAGAAAGAAGCAGGAGTAATACATGGACTACTTTCTTCTTAAAAGCTTAGGTATTGTGCCTGTAGTTTTGAAGAATTTAATTTGATTTCTTAAGAGGTTTATGTCTGAACTACTCTGTTTTATTAGGTCCCAGTAGTTTGTGGTATTGATCTTTTAAGTAAATATTAAGTGATGCAAATGGAAGCTTTCTAAAACCTAACTCAACAATTTTTTATTTCTTGAAGATAAGTGTTTATTTTAGCTTTTCAGTCCATTGGAAGAGCRGTCTGTCATATATTATGCCCCTCATCTGGTGATCAGTGAAAGTCAAAATCTGATGAGCTAATCYTCTGCGCAGTGGTGCAGAATCGATGCGGCAGAGCTCGTTTCAGGTTCTCTGGATGCATTTACCCCCGGAATAAAAATTCCCATCAGCTTGGTAGAGAAAGAAATTGTTCAATGAAATTTGGTTGTATTTTTACTGAAAAGTATATTGATGGTGACATTGCTGTTGGTCCTAAGTAGAAAAGTTTCAAAGCAATGGACACAATTTTTTTTTTTTTTTTCCCCTCCTGCAGTCTTTCATTTTTAGGAAGGATTTAAGTTCTTATTTTTAGATACATGTTATAGCATATTTGGCTTTCACTACGGTTTTAAACAGTCCAGTTCTGGAYAGAATTACAAGGGAAGCATAGTTTTGGTTGCATATTGAGACTTGCATGAATCTGGTTCCTCATGTGATAGTGGGCACATTAATCCTGCCTTCTTAAATGTAGACATTAGCTCATTGACTAAGCAGAAGCTTTCACATTAGGTGTGCTAATCCACGAGTTCTGGGTTGCATGACATGGAAAGCCATGACTGGCTCCAAAGGAGAGCTTGGCACCTGAGGACTAGCAGGAGATTTGTGGGGAATACGACTATAATGTTTTCAGACTTGAGTAAGTAGGTGTGAGTGGAGCTGAGCTCGGCAGGTTTCCCCAGCTCAGCCCTGTGTGAGGCTTTGTTGCACAACGTGCGCAAGTTCTTTTGTTGCAAGAAAACTCTAAATATACAAATAATAACCACTGGATATCTTTAATTTTTTCCCACCGCGTTGCAGATGGAGTGTATTTATTTCTGTATCCCATTTGGAACAGCTCCATTAGCAGCTAAGTAATTTGCTTTTTATGTGTTTACTAGTCAGAATACTGCTGTGCTTTTTAAGCTGTCACTAACTGGAACAGTCTAACAATATAATCATAGTGGGTTGATGGAATAAAAAATGAGAAAACTTTTGCTAGAATTAAGTGCTCTTAACCATCTCTCTGGTCTTTGAATGAAATAGGGTGATAAATGCATTGTGTGAAAGTGTTACATCACGGAGGATAAACAATATTCCAAGAAAAAAATCTCTCACTTCTGATTATTGAAGTGATTTGTGATACCTGTATTGATCTCTATCCCAAAAGCATAGCAGTTATTTCCTGTGGGTTTTCTTTGAAAGTCAATACTAACAGTTTTCTGAGGAGTTCAAATCAGATGAGAAATTTTTGCATGTTGTGACTTGCCTTTTGTTTTCTGGTTAATGTTATTTGCACCGGTCTTGAAAAGATTAAAAAATGGGTGGCTTGTGTCACAGATAGTTTTCTCTCTCTATTACAAGACATAAACTATTTTAATTTTTTCCTTTTCTTTTCATTGTTTAAAGATAGTGGATCTATTCACGCATGGTTAGAACTGAGATTTGAAGATTTTGTTAAACAAAATAAGGTGTAGTGAACTTACCAACCACACTTTATGGTCAGATGGGATGTTTTTCCCATGCATTGAGAAGATTTTGGTGTATTCTAAATACACTTCTCTCTGAAATATCTTTTTTTTTTAATGGGAAAGCTTCACACAATCTTGAGGACTATAAAGAACTGAGAGAAGTATTGAAATGTTTTAAAAATACATCAGCACCCTTCCTTACCACACAACTTTTGACCACTGACCCTTCTGAAAATCTGGTTCTTTAGTTTGATGGAAGCTGCCTACATGCTGCAGAGGGAGAAGAGACAGATGCTCCCTGGATAGGGTATAAGCTAACCTTTGTGCAAGTTCTTCAAGAGAGGACTAATGGTGAACCATTCTGGACACCGGTGCAATGTATTTTATTGTAAAACCTCAGGTTCCTTGCAAACACTTGTGATTTGCAGAAGAAAACCCAAATGCGTGCCTGTATATGTTTGGACTTATACAGATATTGACCTTCTTTATGAGAAAAATACACAAATTTGCCTCTGAGATCACAAATGTTAAAACTTCTTGAATTAAAGTAGTCTGCTGCTACAACATTTTTAATCACATACACACCTTTTTGGTGTGATACATTTAAAATTAAAGGCCTCAAATAGGTTGTCATCTAGAAGACATATTCATTCTCCAAAGTCAGAAACAGGTAAATACCAGTATAGTCATTCCCTTTTTGTAATCACAGATATCTTGGTATTCCTGATTGTATGCTCTGACATGGCAGAAATAACCAAAYCTTAGAGAAGAGAAAACGGGTAAAGGAAGGCATGAAAATAAAGGATGTTTCTCCATAATGAGAAGGGCTTGATCTTTCCCAGCTAAAGGCAGCAAAATAATAGTGTCAAAGCAGGCAATGAAGCCTCAGCTGAAACTGAAGAGACAGAAAAATTCAGAGGAAACTGTGGGAAAGATAAAAGTGTAGCGGATGCACCAGTCATGTATTGAAGACTTCTGAAGAGAAGGTGGGATTATTTCAGCTTCCAAAATGGTTCCTTGAGACACTYAGAAACAAAAAGATGTTCGTAAAATCAAACAGATATCAGAACAAAAAAATCTCAATTTTTGTAGAAAGAAAAAAAATAGAGGAAAGGTGAAATGTTTGAAYGCTTTCGAAATGTTGTGAGAGATGGCAGCTCTTTAAATACTTTTGCTCCATTCAAAGATATTTTCAAGGTAATAAACTTATTGTAGGCTCTTAGAAGAGTTGAAGTCATTCCTGAAATATACTTCCAAAAGAGAGTTATTCTTCCCTTTTTCATAATTGGAGGGGGGAACACCCCACCCTCCCCTACCCTCCCTCAAATTTCTTGAAGTTTGATATGACCTATCTTAGAGTGCAGTATCAATTTCTTGTCTATCTTTTTTTGTTCCCTCTGAGACGAGAAAAAGTATTCTTGGTATTGAAAATCCAGTTTCCTTAGTTTTAATTTTCTTCTTAGTGTCATCTTACAGTCTTAAATTATTCAGAATACTTCTGAATAATTTTGCTGCTTTCTTCCTACTTCTGCTCCCCACAAATTTAATCAGTCACATTATATGTCTTGGACTTATTTTTTATCCTGGTATTTGATATTCTATCGTTCATTTTTTTTAGCACATTCTTTTTACAATAATTAAGACCTGTATAGATAAAAATGTCACTCAGCTTTTCAAATAAGTTTGCGTTGTGCTTCTGCCTCTTAGTGTTTTGTTTAACCTTCTCATATTTTTTCAGTTTCATATTTTCAACCTTGAGCTTAGCTTAAGTGTTCTTGGAATTGCAAATTAATTCATATTTAAACTCCTGTTCAAGACTAGGTCCCTAGAGCTATGAAGTTTTGTTAAATGTCACAGCTCCAGCTTATGTTTTATTGTACTTAATTAGGACTCCAAGTAACGTGTTTTGTTGATGTTTTTAAATCTGAATGATAACAAGAAAAAAAAAAATCTTTTGCTCTGAAACTTTGGTGCTAATAAGCTGCAGAATATCAGTCTTCTGTGCGGCAYGTACCAAAGTTTTTAAATTTCTTTAGCAACGAGCATTAATTAGGTATTAACTGAGCCATAACATTATCATCAGTTTAATGCATGTCTTAATAGATATATTTAGAAAACTGTTCCGTATACTGAATTATTCAGATTTTTTTCAGCCAGTGAATGCAGAGATATGTATTTTTTATACTTAGAATGAATGTTACCTCTAGAGAAYGCTGTGATTAACTTAAAGCCAAAATTCAAACTGTAGTTCACTTTCTAGTTCTGAGTGTTCAACATTCACAAAAACCAAGAATAAAGTTCATTGCCTCCAGTTAAAAAAAAAAAAAAAAAGCTCTGAAATTCCAGATTTCAATGTTTTTCGTGTGTGGAAGAATACTATTTAACTGAAGGACTTTAATATGGAGTCCTAGTGGAAATAGCTTTGGCAGTTACTAAAGAGCTGTTTTCCTTCAGTGTCACTTAAAAATGTATTTTGGAGCTCAGCTCCTGTCATTATACCAAACACAGCAGTAGGAGAAGTCAATTATTGAAGTTACGCCCTCCCAACTTGTGTATGTCTTGCAGGTGATACACACGTGAGCCTGGGTACAAGCTGGGCTCTTTCTGTGGGCTCTTGGTGAAGGCTTGTTCTCATTTTCAGTATTTCACTGTACACATGGAGTCAGGATAGCATTGTAAGGAGAACTTGGTCAATGGGTGGCATCAGGACAGAAGAGCTATAGCACTGATTTAACTTGTTGTAGGAAGCATTCCTCTCTGGAAAGGTGTTTCTTTGGTTTCGTTTGATTGTGTGAGCTGATCCGCACTTACTACTTTGCGAAGTGTTCGTCATTTGACAGGAGAAAAAGAGCACAATATATGTATGCATATATAAATATATATCCAAATACAATACATTTAATATATCCCAAAGAGCAGCTTTGAAATTATCTGTCAGTGCTGTGATGAGGTGTTATGGTTCATTGAGGGAAGTCTTACTATTGATGCTTTGAATCCTCTTCATGTAGTATACCTCAGGATTTGGGTTCTGTTCCACATTATTCTAAGAACCAAAGCATTATTCGTTTATATGTTTAATAGGAAAATTGACAAGTTCTGGATTCAAAGTTAGATTGCACATAATTTCAGGAATCTTCTTCAGAGTTTTTTTGTGATTGATCCTCAGCACACCCTGTGCATTCAAATAGGAGTGCTGGATAACAAATATCAGCCTTTAAAAGGATAAAGAAGCTAGAGATTGAAAATAACATTTATAGTAGTATTTTCAGACTGTGCTTTCTCTGACATGAATGGTATTGTTGCAACTTCCCACTGCTCCTCTGCCGTTTAGGCTAAATCTAGCAAGTAAAGGATGAACAGGTGGTGATGGGCATTATGTTTACTTTCAGAAGATTTAAATTCAATTCATGATAAAATCAGAAAAAAATGGTATTTTTTTTCTCATAAGGATTTTCTAAAAGTAGATCATTATAGATCATATGGTATTCAGGTGCTAGTTTGAGGTTGCCATAAATGCATCTTCCATCGTTTTACTTCCTCCTCAGTCCTCTACACTTTAAGAAATACTGCTGTTGAAATTTAAAATAGGATATTTGCACTCCTCTTKTATTCTGATGAAAATATCTATTTGTCATCTCATCTAGCACCCCTTGAAATAGGGCAGTTCTGAAAGCATTTTAGTTAATTTTGTGATCGCCTTCCAGCACCAAATAAGACAATAGTGGTATTTTTGGTTGGTTTGTTTGTTTATAACAATCAGAATTAGAAGTTTATCTTTTATTTAGGAAAAATTAAACATGAGATGGAAGAATGCAAGTGTATCTGTCCGAGTATCTCAACTAGTTTACTGTCTTTATTAGGAAGACAGTGTAAAGCTATTTTTGGTAAACTCTACCCTTAAAATTTTTAAGTGTGTTCTTTGCCACTGAACATCTTACGGGCCAGTTTGTCTAAAATGAATCATTTTGCCTTTTGCAATACTCAGTTGCTGACTATGCATGACTTCTGGTATCTTCTCTTTTTTCATCATCACAGAATTAAGGGAAGAAATAGCCATCTAGCACTGAGTTTAATATCATCAAGTAGAAATTTTGATTTTCCTTTGCTTAGGGACTTTTTTTCCAGTGAAACCACCAAAACTGTTTAGTTTGGGGCAACAAACAGACTGTACTGTCCCTAATGCTTTGACTTATCCTTAAAGGAAACAGTCTCTGTGCATTCTTTAAGGCATGGTGTTCCCCCAAGTTATTGCAATGTGATTATATTACTTCTACTTCAACAAACCTATATTGTGCTGACTGTTGGAAAGCATCTCCTGCTGCTTGGTGGTGATAAAACAGAACAAACAAACAAGTCAGGTCTACAGAGGTGGAATTTCTTTATAGAGTATAATGAGAGTTTTCAAACTTTGGTTCCTAAAATTAGGTGTCTGCTTGAGGTTTACCAAATGAGCTTCAGAGCTCAAATGCCTGAATCCATTGCATTTCAATAGATATGTCAAGCTGCACTGAAAATATCAACAATAGTAAAATACATATGTGAGAGGAGAAATTTTTGCATGTGGTCAAAATATGCACCTAAATATTGAGCCTCTTGAGAAATCATTCAGTAATGTCAAATTGGTTTAATATCCGTAAAGGTCTTTTAAGAGGCCAAAAATATTTAGTAATGTTTACTATGTGGCTGAAATTAAAGAATAATAAATTTGAATTGCTGACTAAATTTTTAATTTTTGAAGAGACATAAAAGTATTTGGAAAATTTTTGAAATAGGCTTTTTGGTAGCTGTTTTTCTCTATTTTAATGTTAAATCTGGCTTCCTGGGATGGCTGAACACACAATAATGCTAGAAATTCACTGGTCCTTTATATTAATTTTCAATTTTATTAATGATGAGAATAGTTTATGGTTGTTCACTACATTGATAATCTATGTGGTCCAATGGTGTATGCAACACCTGCTGATTTTATGCTGCTAAAACCTATGGTCATTCTGGTRGTTCTGATGAATAATTACAAATGCCCATGAAGTACATCAGCTCTGCCTAGTTGCTGTTATAGAAATAATCTTCTGCTAACCACAGACACTTCATCAGGTGTGAAAGTGCAATAAAGGGTAAGGGAGAAAAAGAATTATTATGGTGTTTGTCAGTAATGTGTCTAATCTTGAGAGGTTGTGCAGATGGATATACAGATGTGTGAAGACAGAAGATTATCTTTTCATCACCTGGATTAATCTCCAGAGTAGGTAGTAATTTCTGACAGGGGTTAAAAGTTGCCCCAAATCTGTCTCTCATACTCCATTGCTGACAGCAGAATAAAACTCCTTTGATAAGCTGCATGGACAACGAGAACTGTGTTAACTTCTATTCAAACTTAGAAAAAGTGAGTAAATAACAGTATTCTTCTCCAACGTTTGTTACTGTGAACTGGAACTATTTCTGTACGTGAAAYAATGTTCAGGCAGAAAATGTTCGGCTTAGTTTACAATTCCCATTAAAACTCTCTGAGTCTGGTTTACTGACTTGTGTTGTGACTTTTTTGATGAAGACAAAATAGTTAAATATTTGCCATGATGTTTAAAGTACTTTGCATATCTGTTTGTACAAATCATTTTTGTTGAAACCTCCAGACAGGTTATTTCCATGCTACTTTATATAGTACATATTTATGAAACATACAGAAATTAATTTTGCTCTCTCTATATACACACAGGGAAAACCAGTTCTTATTCCAGCAGTAAAATGAATGATCTACTATTAGTTAGCATTTTAGTGTAATTGCAGAAAGCAGTGACTCATATTATACTTSCTCTAGGTTTCTCATCCATCCACTTTCATGGATTGATTTTCAGACTCTAATCAGCAGTCAAATATAGTATGGATCACAAAATATATTATGAAGGTATCTTACAGTAGCTAGCACTGTGCTTTCAGTTTCTATGGAACAGCGATTGGAAATGGGGCGCTGTACAGAGAGGAAGTATGTGAGAGAGGCCAAACAAATTCACCTCTCTTTCTGTTTTGTTCATATTCTTTACCTTCCTTGATAAGACTGTAAAATCTTCTGAACAAGCAGAGTTTTCTAATACGTGTTTGTGGAAAGTAGCTTCCTGACAGCTGGTGAGGGAGCCCACCAGGGAAGGTGTTCAGCTGGACCTGCTGTTTGTGAACGGGGAAGGATTGGTGGGCAATGTGACAGTGAGAGGCTGTCTTGGGCACAGCGATCATGAAACGAATGAGATTTTGATTCTCGGAGAAGTAAGGAGGGAAGTCAGCAGAACTGCYGCCTTGGACTTCCAGAGGGCAGACTTTGGCCTGTTGAGGAGACTGGTTAAGAGAGTTCCTTGGGAGGCAGTCCTGAGGAACAAAGGCGTCCAGGAAGACTGTATGTGCTTTAAGAAGGAAATCCTAAAGGCACAGGAGTAGAGTGTCCACGTGAGCCAAAAAATGAGCTGGCTGGAAAGACCATCCTGGCTGAACTGGGAGCTTTGGCTGGAAGGGAAAAAAGGACAATGTGTGGCCTTTGAAAGAAAAGGCAGGCAACATCAGATGACTACCAAGAATGTCATGAAGTCTTGCAGGGAGAAAGGCTTGTGCAAGTCTACAAGGTCCAGGTGGGATCCAGTCCTATTTAGTACCTTTATTGATATTTTGGACAAAGGGATCAAGTGCATCCTTGGTCAGCTTGCAGGTACAGTGTTCATCTCCGGAGGGCAAGAAGGCTCTGCAGAGGGATCTGGACAGGCTGTATTGATGGACTGAGGCCAGTGGTATGAGGTTCAAAAGGGTCAAGTGCTGCATCCTGCCCTTAGGTCATAACAACCCCAGGCAGTGCTACAGGCTGGAGACAGAGTGGCTGCAAAGCTGGCCAGAGGAAAAGGACCTGGGGATGCTGGTCAACAGCAGCTGAACATGAGCCAGTGTGTGACCATGTGGCCAAAAAGGCCAGTGGTATCCTGATCTGGATCAGCAATAGTGTGGCCAGGAGGACAAGGGAAGGGATTATCCCCCTGTACTCAACACTGACGAGGCCACACCTCGAACCCTGTGTCCAGTTCTGGGCCCCTCACTACAAGAAAGACATTGAGGTGCTGGAGCCTGTCCAGAGAAGGACAACGGAGCTGATGAAGGGTCTGGAGTACAAGGCTTATGAGGAGAACTTCAGGGAGCTGTGTTGTTTAGCTATGGGGAGACCTTAATGATCCCCACAAGTACCTGAAAGGAGGTTGTAGCCAGGTGACTGTTGAACTGTTCTCCAAAGTAACAAGTGACTGGATGGGAGGAAATGGCCTCAAGTTCCATCAGGAGAAGTTTTCATAGGAAAATAGGAAAAATTTCGTCAGTGAAGGTTGGTCAGGAATTGGAACAGGCTGCTCAGGGAAGTTGTGGTATCGGCATTCCTGAAAGTGTTAAAAAATGTGTGGATGTGGCACGTGGGGACATGGTTCAGTGGTGAATACGGTGGTATTATGTTAGTGGTCAAGGTCAGCATCTTTCCCAACCTAAACGATTCTCTGTCTCTATATTTTATAAAATACCAAGTATGATGCAAATCTGCTCTCTGATGAGGCATCTGTTGCTAGAAAAAAGAGTCACACTATTTCCCGATCAGCACTTTCAATTTTCGATGCTGGTATCATGCCCATGTTTCTCCCTTTTCTTGTTTCAGTGCTCATTGGTACTCTCTCTGTCCCATGTAAATAGTGGGTTTTGGTGGTTTGGGGTTTTTTTTATTTTTACAATAAGCCAGTGTTGATAGGGTAATAATTTTGAAATTCAGTATAGGCCAGTAGAAAGCCAAGTAATTTCATCAACAGTAGTACGTATAGAAAGAGTTCTGAATATTTTGGGCAGATAGTACTATACAAGGACATTTAAAAGTATGTAAAATTAAGCATATGCAGAAGTGTAATCAGGTCACACTTAATGACCAATCTCCCATGATATCTTTAAGGTCATATCTCAGATTCACAACTTTGCAAGTACTAACTCTGCATACTGTTCAATATATTTATGGACACAGTTAAAACTAAGATAAAAGTGTTATAAGGATGTGCAGAATTCAAGACACTTTTGGGTTTCCCTGGGTTCTTTCAAAGTCAAAGAGAAAGTTCTGTGAGAAAGAAAACACACACTTGATTGCTAGGAAGTTGCCACTAATTATGTTTCTGGGAGGATGTTGCTCAACATTAACATGGCAAAGCAAACACAGGTCTCTATATAGTGGTGAATCAATTTTTGACACTAGCTCTTTACAACAACGACCCATAACATCTGGTTGCTCACTCTGTGTTCCAGCAGTTCATAGTCATGCTGCACAGGAAGCAGATCCTTGCTGTGGCTAAACCTGTAGCTGCAGTGAAGAGTTTTGAGTGAGGAACACACATTTGATGAGCGTTTCCAAAATGCCTTCTGGGGAAAAGTCCCACTCCCTGATTAAGTCACAGTGGTGCTATTGAATGCAAATGCTGTTAAGAACTAAGTGTGGAAGTAATCAGAATGTTCCATGGAGCAAAATCTACCGAAAGCAGAAAGTGGATTATCCAAGGAAAAATGGTGTCTGGTATGTGGAAAATTGGATTTTGTGCGTTTCTAAAATGACATCACTGTGGCCTATTTGGCTAAGCGTTTTAAATGCTTATTGCAAATTTGATGTCTAATGTTTTCTTTTTCTCCAATGTGGAACACTTTAAAAATATCTTAAACATTCCTCTCCACCCCTTACCGATATTGTGAATATCCAGTCATATTTAAATTTTATCAAGATGAACTTGAAAAATCACTGCTCATTTTGGAAGATCTTGTCCCTGGGCTACAGTTATCTTTGGTTTATATATTGGGTATATAGATGTGACTTATATAAAATCAATAATTTTGTATGAAATGGATCCTCATTCTTACTCCACTGAAGCACTGAATGTAGCCTATTATGCTGAGATGAATGAATACTGACATCACCTACATTCCAGTGTAGGTAGAGGGTTTCTGTCACCATCTGTTGTTGCATGAATCATGTTTTCCTTATGATTTTATGGGAGAATAAAAATAACAGGAAGGAGAAAATGAGGATAAAAATAAGGAAAAAAAATGGTAGATATTATGGTCTGCTAAGAGGATTCATCTGGTTGAGAAAGCAGTAGTGCTTGTGCTTGCCTTTTGTACTAAAGGCAAGATAATTTTCACCAGCTTGGAAAAAAGTGAGATTAGGGGTTATCCTGCTACGGAAGCAGGATATAGATAAGGCTGGAAGGGACCTCTGGAGGTCATCCGGTCCAACCCCCTGCTCAAGCAAGGCCACTTAGAGCCAGTTTGACAGGACCATGTCCAGATGGCTTTGTAATACCTCCAAGGAGGGAGACCCCCACCACATTTCTAGGCAACCTATGCYGCTGCTCGGTCACCCTCACAATGAAAAAGTGTTCCCTGGTGTTCATAGGGAATATCCTTTGTTTCATCTTGTGCCCTTTGCCTCTGGTTCCATYATTGGGCAACGCTGAGAAAGCCAGGCTCCGTCTTCTTTGTAACCTCCCATGTGGTGTTTGTACACATGGATGCAAACTCCCTGACCCTTCTCCCCAGGCTGAACAGTCCCAGCTCTCAGCCTTTTCTCATAGGAGAGATATTTGAGTTTCCTGGTCGTCCTTGTAGGCCTTTACTGAACTCTCGCCAGTATATCCATGTCTCTTGTGAACTGGGGAGCCCAGAACCGGACCCAGCTCTCCAGGTGTGACCTCACCAGTGCTTAGCAGAGGAGAAGGATCACTCCCCCGGCCCTTTATCAGTTGTCAATGTTTTTTCTCTAATGCAGCCCAGGAGAGCACTAGCGTTATTTGCCACAAGGGCACGCTGCTGAGTCTTGGTCACCTTGGTGTTCACCAGGAGCGCTGGTACCTTACTGCCCAGCTGCTTCTTGGCTGTGTGGCCTCCAGYTTGTGTTCTGTTATATGAGGTTGTTCCTGTCCAGGTGCAGGACTTCGCAGTTCCCGTTGATGAAATTGGTAAGGTTCTTATCAACCCATTTTGCCAGCCAGCTGAGGTTACTCCGGATGGCAGCACAGCCCTCAGGTGTATTCGCTCTACCAGGTTTTGATCTAGCAGCAAACTTGCTGAGGGTGCACCCTGGCCCATAATCCAGATCATTAATGAAGTTGATGAACAGAGTTGGACCCAGTAATTATCCCTGGGGTATACTGCTACTTTTAGCCTCCATTTCTGTGGACTTTGTGCCACTGAACACTACCCTTTGGGTCCAGTGGTTCAACCGGTTTTCAGTYTACTCCACTGTCTGCTTGTCCAGTTCACCCTTGTCAGCTTATTTCTGAAGATCTTATGGGAGAGAGTGCTGAAAGCCTTCCCGAAGTCAGATAGGCTATCTATTCCTTTCCCCTCCTCTACCAAGCTGGATGTTTCATCATTGAAGGCTATCAAGCTGTTCAAGCATCACTACGCCTTGGTGAAGCCATGCTGACTACTCCTGACGGCTTTCTTGTCCTTCATGTGCCTGGAAATGGCTTCCATGATTAATTATTTCATCTCTTTTCCAGAGACTGAGGTGAAGCTGGTCTTCCTTGGGTCCTCTTTCTTGCCCCTTTTGAAGACAGGAGTGACATTTGCTTTCCTGTAGCCCTCAAGCACCTCTCCCAGCTGCCATGATCTTTCAAAGATTACTGAGAGTGATCTTGCAATGACATCAGCCAGCACCTCTCTGTTCGGATAGAAAATTTAACTAGTGTGGAATATACTTCTAAGCCTTTGTTATTTCTTGTTCTGTAAGCAGAAATGGGYAGGAAACGTACAGCTCATAAAAGTTCATTGATGTTTTGAGCCTGTCTGGGTATATWTTGGAAATTTTTAGAGGTTTTGGCCATGAATAAGGAGGATGCCATGACTTTTCAATGTGTACAATTCATTTAAAAGGAATTAAAAATAACATTATGAGAGTATCTGTGTATTATTTGTGTACACACCTGTGCACACCCTTCCTTATAAACATGAGTTTTTAACCATTTTACTTTCATCAGAGACTACTATCAGCCAGCCTGTGATGTCTTCTTCAAAATCCTTTACATACATGTTTATTTAATTCATTTTTTATTAGTTTACATGTGTAGAGACCAGCTCTTAGGCATGTTTGGGTGTCTAAATAACATGTGCCAGCCCAYGTGACTTGAGAGAATAAGCTTCTCTGAAAGTCACAGAGACCTTATGCTGCCCCCAGGGCAATTTTGATGGTTATTATGCAGTAAGGAATGGGACTTATACACCAAATTTTAGTTCAGCAGCTCGCTGAGAATGAATTTCCCTTCACTTCTGTCAAGTAAGACTATTCTTTTTTTCAGTGTAGCTATTTTRGTTTTATCCTGTGTGTGAGTGTGGTGAAGTGTTTTGTGGACTGTTTTGTGGACTGTAATTTTATTTAACTTCTTGTTAAATAAAATGTATCTTTATTACAGTGAATCAAAGCTTTAGCAAAGTTGGCCAAATGTCTTTCTACCGACAGGCAGGGGAAGTGCTACATGCAAGTAACACCCACAAACCAGTAGTCTTTACAAACTGGCATAATCACAGTTTACTTTCCTGAGATAGTGTTTCTGCTTTGCCCAGAACAGATATGTAGGTGGGTGAATGAAGCAATRTTCTAGAAAGCATTGCCTGTAGAATAAATCCTCCACACTACCTGAAGGACAAGCTGTTATTTTATATCCAGGTTATTTTTGGCTTTGAATAAATGATGTCAGAAGAAATCAAAAATATAAATTGTTAGAGAAGTACAGGGTTTTAGAAGAAAACTAAAGCAAACAACTGGCATTATTATTGCTCATTAGCTGCCATTGGCTCCTAGGCAGATATCAGTAAATGCTTATGGAATGGCTATTGCCAAAATGTAGCAGCAATTTAATCCCATTAGGAGACTTCCAAAAGTCATTAACCCGAGTAGATGGGAGTCCAGTAGCACTGCTATCAGAATTGTTACAAAAGATGGAATGGCCAACATGATAAAATGAAACCATGGAATCTTTGGGAATCCCAAGCGSTTACGTTTGCTAGGCAGCAATGTCAGCAGAAAGGAGTGAACCGGCCCTGTGCTTGTGCTGGCTGAGCTGTACACTAACATAGCTGTGATGTCATAAAGGATGACATTTCTGGGGTCAGACTGGTGTGCAGGTACTCTGTGTTAATGGCCCTTCACTGTATTTGTTTTTCTTGCCAGGTTCCGTGTTTCCACAGACTCCATGATATCCTTTTTGCCTTAGCACTTTCTTCATCTCCTCTGTTTCAATTTTCACTGTTCTGCTTTTAAGACRATGTCTTCCTGGGCACATATCCATTGGTATTTTCATAAAAGTCCCTGTTCAGAGTGCTTTGGGACAGGTTTAAATGTTTGCAAGGTAGTAGGCTGGTGGTAGTTGCCAGCAGATCAATACCTGTCTCCAAGACCAGTGTCTCTGGCAGAATTTTGGATTTTAGATGGGGTATACTTGTCTCAAAGTGGGGAAAAGGATCTTTGCACAAGAAGAACTCACTGAGAGAGCTTTAAACTAGATTCAAAGGGGGAAAGGAATAAAATCAGGCTCACTAGAGAGAAACTGAGGGCTGCATGCTAGTGTTTGGGGGATGRTGTGCTAGCGAGGTCCTTCAGTCTGCCGTGTGGGTGGAGATAGGGAATGGACATGCATGCAGCAGCAGAGACACACGGGTTACTGTAGATGCTGAAAAGCTTTAGAAGAGAAATTTTCTAACTTTTTGTAGCATTTTGTGAGAGCTCTGCGTTTCTCACAGAAACTACGAAAAACATTGCTAAGGGTTCTGTAAACTAATTATCTTGCACCTGCTGTTATTCAGCAGCAGGGTTGTTATGGTATACTGAAGAAAATATTTTCAAATGAATGCTTTGTAGCCTCCACCAATCATTCTAAGAGGTGGATGATCAGTGACCAATGACCTTATGCCATGCTGGCGACCCAAGTTATATAAACTGATTTATAATTAATTAAATAAGCCGTTATTGCTCCTGAACTTGAACTTTGTGTTGTTATTCTTCGCGCCGTTCGTGGTGCGACAGCGACAGGTTACTGATGTGTTAGAAATGACAGAAGCACCTGAGAGTGGTCACATTGGGATTAAGGCTTTTTCCCTCAGAAAAGGTGATGGAATCCACAGCCCAGATGAAGTACGTCTGCACCAATGCGTGCAGCATGGGCAACAAACAGGATGAGCTGGTAGCCGTGGTGCACCAGGATATCTGTGATATAATTGCCATCACGGAAACATAATATAAGAGGAAAGACGAGAAAGACATGGAGGTGCTGGAGTGTGTCCAAACAAGGGCAATGGAGCTGGTGCAGGATGTGGAGCACAAGTCCTGTAAGGAGCGGCTGAGGGAGCTGGGGCTGGGGCTGTTCAGCCTGGAGAATAGGAGGCTCAGGGGAGACCTTATCRCTCTCTACAACCACCTGAAAGGAGGTTGTAGTGAGGTGGAGGTCTGTCTCTTCTTCCAAGTAACAAGTAACAGGACAAGAGGAAATGGCCTCAAGTTGTGTCATGAAAGGTTTAGACTGGGTATTAGAAGAAAAGTCTTCACTGAGAGAGTTGCAAGCATTGAAACAGGCTGCTCAGAGAAGTGGTTGAGTCACCATCCCTGAAAGATTTAAAAGATGTGTGGATATCGAACCTGGGGACATAGTGCAGTGGTGGACTTAGCAGTGCTGGATTGAGTTGAACTTGATGATCTTAAAGGTCTTTTCAAACCTAAACAATTCTTTGATTCTGGTCTGTGTAAACTACACTGCAGATCAGTTAAAACATCCACTTTAATCCAGGATCTGGCATTGGTGGTCTGTGAGGATGGAAAGCAAAGTATGTGGCATCATACATACAGTCTTTATCACACTCCTTCTAGCTCCACAGCAATTTTTGGGCCTTTTATCTCCTTAAAGGGAGAGACAAAGAGGGATAGAAGAATGGGAAACTTTTCTAGAATTTAGAAATTCCAAACTAGAGAAGATTTTCTRGAAAATCTTTTGCTTTTTTATCTTTCCAGTCTCTTTATCTGGTGGGCATCAGCCAAACCTGCTTCATTAATCTTTATACTAGTCTGGATGAAAAGAATTGCTGCAGTAACATGCTCAAGTCATCTTGATGTTAAGTCACATGTCAGATCATGAGATATGGTTCCAAATGTTAGTGAAATGACCTTTCCACTGACAAATGGCACACCTTTCAACTTTTAATGGTTTTGTGGGGAGCTTATGTCCAGCCAGTCATTTTCATGGAAATAGGGATAAAGTGCATTGTTTTTGTCTGGTTTATCTATCACATCACGCGAGCTAGTTAAAGGACACTGAGGTAATTACTAAATACATTTGTAACTCAYATTTTGTGCTCAGATTATGGACTAATTGTAGTGTATATCTTTCTTTTAATGATGGTACTTTTAATACTTGTGATAGATACCGGTAACCTTCATATATTAGGTTTGGACAACTTACTTTGACTTGAAGTAAAGAGGTTAAAATGCCATGAATGTGACCTATTCATATCAGGCTCCTAAAAATCAGCAAAATTTACTGTTGACATGAATAGTCTTTGGATCAAACCTAAAAGTAGTTGAGCTGTATATGGTACTTGCTCATAATTTTCTTCATAATAAGTAATCTCTTCCTTTAAGGTTTTTTTTTTTAGCGGACAATACACATACAGGTCATACTAATTTGTTCTCACATGCAATATTTTTACTTTAACATTACAGTAGGTCTCGAGTTAAAAGAAATGTTTGACTCTAGCTCCATAATGACAAACTTCGAGGCATATTTATCTTTTAGTGTATTATACAGTTCATTTATTGGTCCATATATGATAACATGAGACGTGAATATTTCATAAAAGGAATTTCTTTTAGGAAATCAAGAGAGAATTAAAAAAAATGTGGCTGAAGTGCTCTATGTATTAAGCTTCCCCTTGTGCCCAGCTTTCTCGCCTGTTAAAGATAATAATTTTCCAACTTTCAGTGATGAAAAGAAGAAAGGTCTGCAGTAGACACAGTTCAGATACAGGGAGAATTTTGGCATACTTATTAACACACTTTGTTTTGCAGATAATGAGAACATTGCAAGCYGCTTGGGTCTTTTGTCTAAAAAATTCTCACCAGAGGCTCTTGTAAATCACCATGGCTTTCAGAGACTGATTCCTGTGGAGCCTAAGACTGGTTTAACAGTTATTGTCACCTGTTTCTCTCGCCTGTTGGTGCCTCTTTTGCTATCAGTGGGCACCGTGCCAAAGTTCTGAGACATCCCCACTGGCTTTAGGTGCACTCCTCTTCATTCCTGTATTTGTGGTTGCAGTTTTGGTCAACTTCTCTGACCAAATTTTGATCAGCTCTTCATTGATGAGAGCTGTCATTTAGAAGCACATCACATGATGACATAGATTAGCTTGCATTGCCCCATCCTGGCTAGAAGTGAAATGGAAATAATGTCTGGCATATGGAAGAGGGATGCACGACTGTAGTGGATGAAGTGCATCAGACCTTGCTGTACTTCGAAATTTTCAACAACCCAATAGTAAGCAATAATAGAGATTTTAAAATTAATGTTCTAATTTACAAATTAGAATAGAAAATCTTTCATTTTGATAGCTGCTAGTCGTATCGTAAATTTATTTAAGACTCTTCAGTACTCAACATTTGCAGCTTTTTTCTAAAAGCCAATGTACTGCATGAGGCAACAGAGATTATGTATGCAGATCAGACAATCACAGTGGCTATCCTTCAAAGCAAGAGAAAGGAGTGGAAAATTACTTGGGCAGGCTTAATGAGCAAGTGGAAAGTGGCCCTGTCTCAGAAGAAGAACTGGGCTGTTTTCATATGGTTTGTCTGTCTGTCTGTTGATTTGTTTTCCTTATTCTGACTCAGAGAGTCTTGTGGAGAATGAAGAAAAAACTGAGGGTGGGGCTGGTGAGTAGGAGAAGCTTTTCATGTATACCATTCATGTCACAGAATGTGGATGGATAGCAATGTTTTGGATCTTGGAGTGTCTATGTTCTAGACAAATCATGAAAGGTCTGCAGGCCACTAATGATGGAAGYTCCAGTTTTGAAGTGGAAACTGCCCTATGTTTAGTATAAATAGCTGAGAAACACCCTTCCTAGAAAAATAGCTGGGAGCTCATATTTAGAAATAGATTTGTGTTTAGACTCCCGAGAGTGGATATCAGGAATCTCTGTGATTCCAGGACTCATCCATACCACTTCTGCCTGGAGCATCCAGCAAAAGCATCACTTGAAGACTTTCATCTGGAACAGATCTCTGATCACTTGAAGGAAAATGAGGTAATTTGATGAAATACAGAAGCAGGTCATTGAGACAGCCTGGTGCTTAGGGATTGCTGTGATCAGAGTGCTTCATAGTCCTGCTAAGTTTCCTTCTGTTTCTGGCACAGTGAATCTCAAGCTCTTTTTCTGTAGAGTGGAGCAGCTTCAATGTAAACAATATAAAGAGGTGGACTAGTGGGATGGGGAAAAAAAAAAAAAAGCAGAGCAGCAACATCATTGTTACTGATGGATTGCTCCCAAAGCTTTTAATGTTGTTTTCTTTCCTTGGGTTTTCAAGGAGATGCAGATGTATAAGCATTTTGGGAGGCACAGGAGAATATGAGAGGATGTCTCCTTGCAGCCTGAGTATTTAAGCATTCTTAAAGATTCTTAAGCATTATAAGGACAGGAAATAGAACACAATCCCCAGTCCCTAGTGTTTGCTATTGGCCAGGCAATTGTCTACTCAGGATGTGTAGGCCAGATATATGAAATCCAGGTGTCTTGCAGGGAATGGAGGTTTCACTAGCTTGACTAGCCTGAGAGAAGATGATGTGGTAGTCAGCAGCTAGCACCTGTCTCCTTTTGAATTCAGTCTATTTGTATTTGTTTGGGGTTTTTTTTTTCCCTGTTTCCAGTATCAGAAGTAGGGCTGTGAATTCTGATATCATAAGTCAGAGGACAAGTCTGCCTAATGAAATCCCCCTTTATTTCCAGAGAAATTTCAGAAGCAGCTTTTCATGCTCAGTGTAGGTAACCAAGTGTACTCTTCTCTGAGAATGTGCACCATTGAACTCCTTAGTTACAGAAAGATAAAGCAGTGCTTTTGAACCTTGCTTCTGTCACTTTGATCTCAACGTGAGGTCTATCTCAGTCTCAAATCTGTGTTTTGCTTCTGTGCTCATTTCCTCTCTGCTTACAAAGTATGATTTGTTTTGTTTTATATAATAATTGTCTCAACTAACAATTATGTAATTTAGAAAAGTCCTTGTGGGTTTTTTTTTGGTTAGTTTGGTTTCATTTTTGGGTTTTTTTTTCTTTTTTAATTGGAAAGGAGTATCTTTGTAAGGATCTATATTTCCTTTACAGAGGTGTTTTTTGTACTATACAGATGAGGATTCTAGAAAAGCAGAGATTTTTACTTATACAAAGACATGCAGTTGGAGGTAGTGAACTTGAAAATCCAAACAATATTGCCTTTTGCTTTAACAAACCAGTTCCACAGCACAGAGATGTGTCTTTTACTACAGTTGTAATAGATATGAAAGGTACCACCTAATGCTCTAATCACTACCCTGTAAAAGCAAGCAGGACACAATCTGTAGGAACATGAAAGCATGTCAGTTTTGAGTACTACAATGTGAGGAAGAGATGCTTGTGTTAAAAGCATCGGCTACAGACTTCGCACAAAACAAATCTAATTGCTGGTTTCCAGTGATATTAAAGGCTTAGAAAAAGTTGGTCCCCAGCTCTATCAGTCTAATAATTCTCTCCAAATTTCACCCTGCTTTAAAAAACAACAGTTTGCATCTCAGGCTGAAAGGCAGTTCTTCAAACACACAGTGTGATTTACTATGTTAATTGCATAACTAATACTGAAAATAAATGACACTGCTTTTAATATAGAGATATTTAACACTGAATTTATGACATTAATGAGCTCAAGATGAGTAGAAAGACATTTATTTTCTTTTAAGACTCCAAAGGAAAACTTACATTTAAGATACGGTCTTTGACAAAGGTCAGTCAAAGACAGTGAACGTTTCTATTAGGTTTCACCTGCAGATTGCCATTGTGATTTATACTGTTGAAATTACATCTGAAAGATCATTCAGTAGGTAAAGCAAAAGCTGCGCAAGCTGGCATAGTAAAACAAAGAATTCATTCATCCATCAGCAGGCAGGTGCTCAGCCATCTCCTGGAAAGCAGGGCTCCATCATGCTAATGGTTGCTTGGGAAGGCAAGTGTCATCACTCCTCTTCCTCCTTCTTCACCCAGCTCTTATACGCTGAACATGATGCCACATGGTATGGAATATTCCTCTGGTCAATTTGGGTCAGATGTTCTGTGTCCCCTCCCAGCTTCTTGGGCCTGTCCTGTGCCAGGCCAAGAACTGGACACTGATGATTCTTGTGTGCTCCTTCCAGCTCAGACTATTCCATGCCATTCCACGCCTTTCCATTCTCCTTGTGCACCCCCAGGACACTTGCAGGTGAGCCGGTACAAGAAGTGGAAAAGGCCTTGGTTTTGTGCAAGTGCTGTTCAGTAATACTGAAAACACCCCTGTGTTGTCAATCCAAAACATAGCCCCATAGCTCCTGTGAATATGATTAACTCTATCCTAGACTGATCCAGCCCATCTGAGTGGGAAGAGAGCTGATGAGACCACTCTGGTCTCACCAACAGTGCTCACAGTTACCAGGTAATGTTTCATGAGCCTTTTAAGCATTGTTTAGTATCTACTTCGTAGTAAGTTGCTGTAGTGGGATTTGTGTTGCCAAACTTTTATTTTTTATCATTATAATCTTGTTTATGCTGACAAATCTCATTTTTGAAAGCTGGAAGTGAGTAGGAATGGAGGACAATCCACTTATTTATATTCCCTTAAAATGTACAGTAAACAATGAAGTATAAATTGTTTGGAGGAGGAGGGAGAAGAAAAAGGAATAGTAGGAGAACAGGAGGGTAGTCATATTAGAAATTTGAAATTACTTAATGGACACTAAAACAGTGGAAAAAGGGAAAAATATATGCGAACCATGTAAAGATTTGGAAGATGAATTTTCATAAGGCTCATTCAATATACTTTCAAATTTACACTGAGCGATCAATATTACTGATGTGAAAGATGATTTTCTTCTTAAAATATTTTGTGATAATCTTATGTGTGTTTTCTAACAGATTTTTTTAATACATATCCACATGAGAGACTCAACCCTCTCAATATACATGAGCTTTAGAGCAGATTTTTTCTTTGAAGTGGTTAATTCTGTGACCTGTGGTGGTCAGATGGTGCTCTGCATTAAAGACTTTCCGAAGACATCATTTGTAATGAGGGGCACCATTTTGTATAAACCTAGGAAAAACATTTGGGGAGTGGAAGTGGGAAGGAAGGAGGAAAAAGGATCCAACTTAGAGAACATGTTCCCAGAAGTTTCTCCATGTGTCGGAGCTGGTTTGTTTTTTGGGTCTGCATCCCTTCCCACCCCATCTTATTTTCTAACCCTACCAGCCCACCTAAGAAAAGAGTCTCTTTTCATATAAACTCTCAYGTGTACTCAGAGATTATCTTGGCCTTAATACAATTAAGTTCACCTAATGTTCCTCTGCTTAGCAAAACAATATACTGTTTCATTGAAGTTGGTTAACAAGGAAGTACGGAAGTTATTTTCTTTTGCCTGTCATAAGTATTTCTGAGATGGAACCTTTCTTAATGGTGTATTCTTCAAAAGAGATCTCTCTTCTTTTTTCCTTTCCTTTTTTCCTTTTTCTTGTTTTTTTTTATCTTATGCCCCTTAATGTTTCACAATATTTTCAAATAACCTCACAGCACTTACAGACAAATATGCTTCAGCAAACTCTTGTTAGAATGTGTTGCTTCTAAACACTTTTACCTGTTCTCAGCCTTCTTTTAAATGCATCTGAAAGCCGCAGGGAAACACCTTCAATTTTAGTGTTTTCATATCTTGATCTCTGTGGATGGTATTGATGAGGGAGCTGTTCTCAGCTGGTGACTGTTGAAAGCATCACAGTAAGTTGAAAAGAACTGCTTATTATTTTTTTTTTCATTTCTTTGGCTCCAACACTAAACAGCTTTGAGTATCTTATTAGAATGAAGTATCATTTAATGCTATCAAAGCCAGAGATTTATGCAACTTTCTAGCAGCAAAGATGCAGGACACCTCCAGGATGTGCTTCCAATGGGCAGTGGGTGGCAAGAGAAATCAATGTACAAAYGTCTATGCATTTTAGTTGCTCCCAATGTTTTGCTGAAGATATCTGAAATTTTATTTCTTTGGAATCTGTAATATCCATAGATTTTAAAAAGATCAGAGAGATAGAGTGAAGTTCACTGAATACAGTATGAAGTTGTGACCCGCAGTCTGTAAGAAGAAGGAGTTCCTAACTATCCTTTTAGAGGTTAAGCAAATACTTTTTGGTCTTTCTTTAATGATTATTACTATTTTTATACATACTTACATTATTAGAAGTCAGAATAGAATTAAAAAGGACTTCTGCAGAGAAATATAAGGTGTTTGGTGTTGGTACCTGATTGTTTTTGATTGAGAGGACATTAATGTATGAACGTAGTGAAAGTCACATGCGAGCAGGCAGATAGAGCAAGTCAGTCTTACAGTGCGGTGTGTTCCCCCTCGTTTCCATATAAACAAGTTTTTCAGGATTGGCAACAGGTTTTCATTTTGTTTTCTGTTTTATAGCATAAGGCTTATCTGGCCTCCATCCCCCTCTGTGAAGAGCAGACAAAAATCTCCCCGAGCTCTGACTTAGCAGCAGGTCTCCCCAGGCTGCAGTGAGGCCTGCACAGTGCTAGATAAGAAAAGAGTACACTTCAAACAGCTTGGCATTAATCAGCCAGCAAGGCTTCAAGCTCAATGTTAGAGCAAAGGAATGCAGTTCAGAGGCTCGCTTACATTAAATGAAATTAAACCAGACAGACTCACTTAATTCTTACTTTTAAAAACCTCTTGAAGTGCTGTTTTAAACTAGTTATTTTGTGATGCCACTGAGTGAGGAAGTTAATCTGACTCATCAGAGAAGGAAAGCAGCAGAGCCCTTGGGATTCTTTCAGAGAATTGCTGGACTGGCCTTTGAAACAATTTCCTTATATCTTATTCATACCTTTTCAGCATAACATATTGTGTAATCTATTATCTTCAACCAGAAGGTTCCGCTCCTCCTTTCATATCACTGTTAGGGTGATCCTTGTAAGGAATGTAGATGGCAGCTTCATTGCTCTAGGAGGCAACACACAGTCTTTTACTTTGCACCCAGGAACCACTCCTGTGTGATTCAAGGTCAGGGTTGGCCTGTGACTTTAGGAGCAGTGAATGAGCTGAAAATGAAACTTAACATTGTAATGAGCTCCACATTGTGCTGAGAAAGGACATCGGGGAGTTTGGGGAAATCATTGTAGAAAGCTGAGGAAAAAGTTATCCTTTATCTATTTCCTCATTTTATAAGTCTCTGAAATTGGAAGACAGTCAATATGATCTGTGGTATATTCAGGATAATCTATGATTTTTGAAAACCGCATAAGCGGCAAGTAAAAAATAGAGCCTAAAGAGAATGTACCTAGGAAATCCTGTATTTACAGATACTATTCCAGATTGGTTCTCTAATAAGGATCTTTTTCCTAATTAAGTGATTAGCCAATCACAGCAATCAATTTATGCTAATGATAGGGCTAATAGTGAATTCCCAGTTGGGGTTTAAATCCATGGCTGTAAGCTCAGAAGCATCTGTTCTAATGATTAAACCATTTGCTCTGTATATATCTGATACTAGATCCATCAGCTAAACTAATGATAACTTAACTGTAGCTCTTTCACCTTAGGCAGAAAGTAAAGCATCTAAGAAAAAATCTTGTACTGACAAACGCTTCATAGCTATAGGTTTTTGTCACTGTCCTCTTTGAACTATTGCTGAAGCAAAAGCAGGTCTGCTTTTCCTTTCCTTCACCAGAAACAAAGGTCACCTACCAAAATGATGAAGGCTCACACTGAGCATTGAAGCCTTTCTGGAGCTTGTGTATACTTGCCACTGATGTATGCGGTTGCATTGACGAAATAATAGCCTTGAATACAAATATTCAGGGGATTTGTGGAGGTGGAAGAAATGTCAGTAGGATGCTGGAGGCGTTCTGTGTGAGTGAGAGGAAAGAGCTTTCAATAAGCAATTGCCATCAGATTTTTATGGTTCCAGCCTTACCAAAGAAACACTTTATAAATCAAAATAAATGAACATTTATAACTCTATGAAGTGAAAGTGACACTTCTTATCTGTCTGAAGGCCAAATCTAGATCTTGTCCTCCCATCTGTCTCTTTCCTCTACTTATTGCAATATATTTAGCGTTCTTTTAAAAGTGAAACTATTTAAAATAGGATTATATATAGAAGATTATATATAAAACAATTGCCTATATATAATGTCCCATCTGTCTTGGAGATTCATGCAATTCTCTTAAGCTATGGTTACTGGCATTGGTTATACCAAGTGGGATTGGTTGGTTTGGTCTATATCCAATCATCTCTTTCTTAGTTTTCACCACAGATGCTTTTTTGGAGAGGGTTAGATCACTGCCCCACTCTGACATATTGTTTTCAAAATAGAGCTATTGAAATAAGGCATTGTTGTAAGAAGAAAAATGCAGTTTGGAATATGGTACTAATAGAAAGCAGTTTGTCCTCAGAATGTGATTTAATTTATGCTAACACCTTTTTTTTTTTTTTGTTTGAGTAGTGAACGGCTTCATGAAAGAGGGAAATCAAGCACTAAAAAAAAAAAGAAAAAAAAGCAAACCACAAAAAACCAAAACTTTATTTCTGAAAGAAGAAAATATTATACTTTCCAAGCATATCCTCTTGTGATGTCACATAGAGGAGAGGAGGAGAGTTATTGTGGGCCTACTGTATTTGGTTTGGCTACATAACATTAAAAGAGACCTGAGAATCAGAACTGAGTATATTAAGATGACTGCCTTCTGTGTTTCCACTGCAGATTGCCCCATTATCATCTGGGCTTTAACTAAGCAATGTTAATCTTTTATTATCTTTATTTCAAAAATTAAAATAAAAGTTCATCAGGAGGGCTGAGGGATGAATAGGCTGATAGAGAATCACGAAGTGGAAGAAGAGGGAAGGAGTTCTAGTAGACAAGGAAAATGCGGCAGAGAAAATATGAGGGAAGTGATGGGAAGAGAACAGAAAAGCAACAAAGTTTGTGAGACAGGAAAGGTGCTTCCACACCTCTGTTTTTTAAGTGAAAATTGTTATGTGGCTAGTAAGTGGAACTGACTGCAAAATCTGGTAGGGTCAGAGAATGAGAGACAAGCAGGCTTAGACAAAAGCTAGTACATGAAGCACTTTGCCCTGTTCAGTCATTACCCCCAGTTTAGTGTCACAAATTGAGAGACCTAAGGCAATTCCAAGTCAGACCTGTGCAGCACTCCAGCAGGCTGAGAAAAAGGAAACTGGTGGAGATGATATTTATAAGAGGAGAGAAAGATGGGACAGAGTGTAGCACTCCAGACAACAATATAAGGCAGGAAAGGGTGCTAATTTGCTTCCATGACAAGCATATTATTTGCTTGCATATCCTGCAGAAGAAAGAGAGAAGGAATTTTTTTCCTTCTCTCCCCTCTCATTTTCCCCCCTCCTTATTTCCYATTCAGTCATCTGTTCTGCAGCATGCTGTTCTCTTCAGTCAGGAATGACCGACCAGCTATTGCCAATTCCAGCCTTCTGGGAGATGCTGTTGCATCGGGCAGCTGTCTTCCCAAAGACAGTGGCATCACCTTCCTAAAAACCTCTTACTTTGCCGTTCTCAAGGCTGCAGGCTTGAGTTTGTCCCAGAAAGCAATCACCCAGTTGTCGCTCAGCGTGCTATCGCCATATGCTAACTTGATGGGAAGCTGTCTCCAAAGCAAACGTGATTGTCCACTCTGGCAGCCCGTGATTGTGTGGGTGCACATGTGCAGCCATGCAGGTGGTGTCTGGGTGTTGCAGGTGGTGTCTGTGTGTGTACAAGGCAAGCAGAGTTAGCACGAAATGATTCAGGCGTCAAACAACGGGGAGAGTTTGTTGGGCACATATGCTGTGTGAAACCCGGCAGCATTTAATGTTTTCCATTTTTACTTACAGAGGATCCAAAGCCCCAYAGGTCATAAAACTAGCCCATATGAGCAAAAAACCCCACAAATAAAATAACCATGCTTGTGTGTGTTATTGGGGTCAGCCCAATAATTTCAGATATCATCTTTGTGTAAGTGGAAACACTGATTTATTCACATCTAGTCATTCTCATTTTCAGCAGCTGGGATGAGCTACATCTGGAGGAAGAAACATAATAAAGATTCCCCTGATACTGGTAGTCTGTGAGAGTAGAAACTATTTTAGAGCATTTAAATGACAGTCTTTTTCAAAGTTGTTAGCTACTAAATCAGCTTAATAGGCATGCTTCAAAACTCCACTGGGAATCATCCTGCTATTTTTTTTTTTTTTTTTTTTTTGGTTCAGACAGACACAAATCCTTCTTTAAAAAAATATGTAAACACGAGTGAATACCAACATATTCCAGCAGTCATATTTTGCAATTCCCTTGTGTCACACTGAGGACACTTAATTCATTGGCACTTTTCACATCAGTGAGGCAAGGACAGTAATGGAAGGAAAGTGTGAAAACAACATTTAGGCTTCTGTTTGGAAATTGAAGGGCAAATCTCCCAAGGCTCTGTATGGAAATGGAAAGCTTTGCCAGGTTTTTTTTTCCTTCTGTTGGTTCCAGAATCACTCCTTGTATAATCTTTTCTTACAAAAGATAAGACCAGTAACAAACATTCCTTCTCTGTGATTTGTCGAATAAGACAAGAATATAAAATGATGTTCCCTTTCACCTTTTATGAGGTGAACGGGTCAGGACAGATGTCTTGTTTTGTGTTTGCATGTAGACATCTGCCATCCTGCCATGGGAACAGTGCTCCTGAATGAATTCTCAAAACAGGTACATGGTACATCTTCTACCAAGGAAAGGCACCACCTTCAGCACATTTCTGCATGTTTTCTTTCCTTACGAGCTTAAAGTGACAGTATTGGAATTGTTGGAAGGATTCCCTACTTTTTAAGACATGCACACTCCATCACAAGGAAACAAGATTATCAAGCTCAGTTTTCTTGTACATTGGACAAGTTGTAGCTGAAAGGTAGGGATGGTTTTGTTGGTGATGGTTGGAATGGGATTTCAAATAGTGACACTTCCTAAAATCCCATCCCTGGATGTGATTTGAATTAGTGACTATCTCCGAGGAGAGTCTGTGTCTCAAGACTGTCTCACATGAGGGATGGGCTCCCATTCCTTGTGTTACCTTCTGTCTCCAAGTAGCAATAATAATTATAGTTGGTGCTGTTGAACTACATTGTGCACTATCAATTCAGTGGTTAATGATTTTAACACCAGCTGTTAAAAACCAGAGAAATCAGGAGCATAAAATTTCTAAAGTTAAAAAAATCCTAAACATCCTCCAATTCTCCACTGTAAAAGAATTTTCTAATTAGATCATTGGAAAAAAAAAGTGTTGCTATAACTAAAAGGTCTAAGCAAGACTACTAGGAATTCTTCCAAAAAGCTTTTTACAAGTTGATAGATTTGTTTTGTTTAGGTTTGGATTTTTTCGATGTTGTCAGAGTATGACCAGAAAAGAAATTTACCCCTTTTTCATTACATGGTTCCCCCTATGAAAATTATCTTGTATGCATACAGATTCTAGAGCTGTACAGTTGTGGAAAGTTATTGTAGCCAGATTGCCTGATTTTGGGAAATGCACGGGGATGTCTGGACTATCACACAGTGCACAAGTTCGTATGACGCAGTTGTGTGTGGTTGGCATGATGCTCACTTGCCATGTTTCTGCAGAGATTGGTGATTATGATGTGCAAATGATGTAGCAGAGGACATAAATCAGAGGTGTATGTACATGCAGGCAACAGAGTTACACCCTGTCCTAAATTATGATTCTTGTAAGAAGTGCTGACAATAGTCTGAAGTCAGTCAAGGACCTTAATACTGGTTTTTATGCAGAAGATGTGTAATTAGTATGGTGAAGGCAGTGGCAGAAAAACTGCTAAGTGAGGAAAATATAATGAGGCCTCACTGATGCCTACTGCATCCTCTGAAAAGTTTAGCTTCTGTAACAGTAGCAACATTCACTATGGGAAAGGTAGAGGCAACCACAGAAGTGGTCTGAATCCTGGAAGGGAAACTTGTGGTTCAGAGTTCACTGTCTGCATTTGGAAATCTGGRCTTCTTTCTGGCAGTGAAATAGAATTTGATTACTCACGTAGCAGCAAGATAAATACACTTACAGAGCTGGAAAAATGCATAAGAATCCTGAATGACAGGAATTTTGAAGGAAAATTTGCAGTGAAAGCAGTCATTTAATTGAACAGAAGTTGAGCAGGTAGGAGCTCTTCATTTAATGTGAGATTCTTTTCTAAACATCTACTTTGAAAAGGCATGTAGCTATTGCCTGTCAGATAAATTGGACTAGTGTTTTGATGCCACATGTTTTTATGCACCACTGGAGCAGAAATGAAAGCTGTCAATAATAAGCTTGGCCGTACAGGTGCACGCCCACTTACATTCTAATCTTTATAAAAACCTATTCCATACTTCACTGCTGGGAGGTGAAACTAGTGACAGAAAACATATGAGCCTTCCAGAGCCTGTGTGCTACAACTCACATTTCCTCTTATCAGGAAAGAAATTCCATTTTGTTTTATATTCTAAGAACAGAGTAAAAAAAGAGTTCAAGTACTAAACACATTCGGTGTTCCTGTCAGTGCCAGACTTCTGCACTGGAGGACTTTTGTGTGACAAGAAATCAAAAGCTATTGTTCTCTGGCAGTCCTGCCTGTTGTTCATTCTGCTTCAATAAAAGAGAAAAGAATGTAAAAAGTGGCAACTTCTGCAAGTGTGCAAACAATGCAACTCATTGGCAGTAGGCTTATGGCTGGGATTCAATATAGGCACCAAAGCTAGGGCCAGCCAACACTTAGCATGTTTGTTTAGGTACATTATATACACTGGAAACATATGGGCCTTTCAGTTAGTTGCTTTCTGAGGGGACTGGCTTGTGCTCTTCCAGAATTAGATGGAAGCATATGAAGAAGATCACAGAGGAACACAGATTGTGACAGACAATCGCAGATCTGTGATTGACACAGATGTTCCACAGGGCGTGTGAAATGTACCTTCCCTCCATAAATCACTAGATTTTGAATCTACTGAACTTTCCTCTTAAAGAAATACACATTTGAAAATGTAACTACCATGAGTTTTAGTGGTTTTTGTATTATTGTTTGCATAAAGCAGGCTTGATGTACCTCATGCATTTCATTCATCTGATTAATGTCATAATGTGTGGTCCSTGGAAGGCAAATGAAGTTCTCTCAACTTCCCACTGGAAGTCTTTCTTTCAGTAGTATTTCTAGCCCTTAAGTGATACTAGATGTCAGACTTAAAAATTATTGAATTTTGCATAAAGGTAGATGTAAAGGGAGAGTCATTGTCTTCACTTGGGAGTTACATGAGACGTGATTAGTGACAAAATTTCACATACTTGTAATGCTTTTAAAACAACATATGGAAATAAGAACCTCAGCCTCTTGCCTTCTGTTTAAACAGAAAAAAAAAAATTTTTTAGGGGATGTAGGAGCACAAAATAATTTCTAGTGTGAGTGATACAGTTATTTCACGAGTTATTTTGAATTTCTGCATTGTCTCTGCTGAAGGGGTTATTTGCAGGGGGGTTTAGAGGGGCTCAGTGTGTGAGTACCTGTCCGTGAATATGTGTGTGGACACAGCTGGCCTACCACACAATTGTCCAGATACACAGTAACTCTGCAGCCTGGGGTTTAAATGAATGAGCTGAATGAGGCCTTTTCAATGGGCGTGTTTGATATTTAAGCGTTTCCGTTTTTTTTTTACTAATAGGATTCAAACCACTTTGGCAAATTATCACGTTAAATTCCATGATTCTGAACGTGGCAACCAGATTTATCACCTGCAAGTGGCTGTGAGTCCAGCACATGCTCATATTCCCGCTACACATTCACCACGGCGCTTGTTCTAGTTAAGACCCTATTAGCTGAATTACTTTGTAGCAAATTATAAACATCACTGTGATTAGAGGGACCAAACATCTCCCTGTTAATTTCTGCAGAACAGTAGCTCTGAGCATCAAAGCTACCATTGCAATTACGAGGAAATTGGGTTGCTGCACTGTATTGACAAGCAGCACTATGARTAGCACAGGTGTGAATACCTGCTCTCCCGGGGAAAGCCAAACACAGCAGAAAGGGAGTCTCCATGGATCACACGTGGGCTAACKGAAGGGACTGGTAATTTAAGCTACTTCCTAAGTAAATGAAATCAGACAAATGGTGAGGTGGATTTCACAACTCTTTAGGATGCTTCTATTTCATAATTTGCAGCATCTATGTAAACACCTCAGCTGCATCGGAAAYGACAGTGGTTGCGAGAGTGGCATCCAAGGGCTAAATTTGGTCTGACAGGTAATAAGTGACATAACTACACCTGGGATAAAAGTGCTAGGAATACAAAATGCATCTCTCTAATAATTCCATCTTGCTTTTTCTGCTTCCCTACTGTCAGGGTACATGCGGGAGTGGGAATCTCCTTGACACAGAGCAGATAAATAATGTTGTTCTCATAAATGAGCTATTTAGAGTGCCTTGTTGCACTGTGGTTTGGTTTTGTTAGCTTTTTTTAATTTGGGCTGTTCTGAACGTTGTTTTCCAATATTGTAAATTATTTCAGTGACTGTCAGTTAAGTTTGCTAAAGGTGTATGCGACAATTGTTAGCTAAATCTGGTGAGTGTCTTTGAAGAAAAATATGAGAAGAAGCTGAGTTTGTGCTACCCTAGCGGGAGGGCATGGCTGGGGGTATCAGTGCTCCCTGGTGTCCACAGGGTCAGAAATCTCTGTCAGACCTTTTGTAGCTATTTTKTCCTTTCTTTTTTTTTTTTCTTTTTTTTCCCTTTTTTTCTGAAAATGTCTACTTGATATGAACAAGCTGATTAGGAAACTTGTTAGCAACTTTACCCAATCTTCCATCCAAATCCAGTTAAAGGAAAGGGAAGCCCTATGTATGAGGAAAGGCTGAGAGAACTGGGTTTGTACAGCCCTGAGAAAATAAGGTTTAGGGGAGGTCTTAACACTGTTCAAGTATTTAAAGTCTGCCCACAAAGAAAATGGAGGCTCCCTTTTTACAAGTCACACGTGAAAAGGCAAGCGGTAATGGGTACGAGTTACTCCCGGGGACATTCCAATTAGACAAGAGAAAAAATTTTCATTATGAGAGCAACTAACCATTAGAACAGTCTTCCCAGGAAAGGGATAGTTGCCTTGATGTTGGACAATTCTAAGATTCAGCTGGGCAGGGTGCTGGGCCATCTTGTCTAGAAGATGCTTTTGCTGAGAAAGGTTGGACCAAATGATCCTTGAGTATCCTTCCAAACTGACATTCTATGATTGTATGATTCTGGTGTTAGTCATGCCCTATCCCTATACCACTCACCACCTTATTTCTTAATTTGCTGTAATCTCCAATTTTAAATACTTTTCTGGATCTTGAATTAGGGAGCTACTTATTGCAGGTCTACAATTAAGGAACTCTGTATTGTCTGAGTAAGAATGCAGGGGAAAATCATGGAAGGGATATTTCTTAATTTAATCAGTCTACACTACTATATTTATATACTTTTTATTAAATTGTAATTTTGAGAACAGTAGTTTTTATTTTTCCCTGTAAATCAGGAAGTATGAATTTTCACAAGGGCATTTGAAGTGAAACAAATTATAAAACAACAGTAATAGTAACTATTATCTGATGATTTTAATCATTAGTATAATGCCAGAAAGGCTCAAAAAAACAAACCCTCCAGCCCTGATACAATYAATGATACAAGATATGCAGCAAATAAGCATAACACGTTTCTATTTTGTGTTAGATCGGTTACTGTACAGAATTGGTGTTTTAGCTCACATTTGTACTTCTGCTGGTAAGTGAATACCTTAGACTGAGCATTTTGCTCGTGACAGCTGCCTTCAAGGACAAAYACAAAGGCTTGTCGTAGGTCTCAGCACGCTGATGTAATACTGCAAAAAACATCAGGATATTGTGAAGAAATAAATAACTGGAGCCTCATCATTATGATAGTTAATGGCTTTAGGGATGGCACTAAAGCAGACAATATGGTCAGAATGAAGTCTCCATCTGTGTTGCTGCTGTCAAGGGAAATAGTTTTACATCATTTCTTATCTCTCTTTTGGTCCCTGTGACAAGTAGTTCGTGAGGTGTTCAGACCCTGCACTGAACTAACTAATGAAAGATGATAGGATGGGAATTGATAAGTGAATTTACCTTGACTGTAAACCCTGCAACATCGGATGGCAACTCCCACTCTTATCCTTTTTTCTAATCTTTCTTTTAGTATGGTGGCCCTGAAAACCTTCACACACAATTCTGAAATGTCATTTTCACAGTGATTCAGAAGTGATCAGAAAGGCAACCAAAATGACATAGAGAACATGGCTAAATTAATGGGCTGTCAAAAAAGTATTCTCACTTGGAAGGATTTCAGGCTTCTCTCAGATCTGATGTTAACCCAGAAAAAATCTTGACGAAACTGAATTCTATTAATTTKCAATAGAAAAGTTGGAGTTTCTTTATTAAAAGTTTTGCAATATGTTTTTGGCTCATAACTAGACAGTTTGTGTTTATTCCCTATTCCGGGGCCAGGCAGACCCTAGCACAGTTCTGATGCCTGATCCCAGAGAGAGGTCAAGAGGGTTACTCATGTGAGTGAAGTAATATACAAGCTTAAATGTGAGCACAGTGGGAGACRCAGTTTAATGATCTGGTTCACTCTGAGTAAGAACTTTAAATGCTCATTTGAAATAGTCCAAGCTGTCTGAAAAAAAAACCCCACAGCTAATTAAACAAACATCCCTTGACAAGCAGCCCTTGCCTCTCARCCTCAACAAGGCTGTGTGGAAAGGTTGCTGATGTATCTGAAAATCACTGCATAAAAGGTATTTTGGAGATAAGGACTTATAATAATTTCAGGTCACAATTAAAGAATAGAGAAATAAAATCTCACCGAGCAAGGGCACAAAACAACAKTTTAAAATTAAGTTTATATTTTTAAAATTAGGTTTATATTTTTAAAAACTTTCAGGCTGTCTAACTTGGTGCATTTTGTTTCAATCTCACTTTTCTGRTTTGGGAATTTAATTCGTGATTATTCCTTTTTACAAGACCACCCTCATGATTGCATAAAGGCGGTAGAGCACAATCCTGCTTTTGAACTGACTTGATGGTGTCAAGAAGTATGGCTTAATCCTTCCTCTTCTGGAATCTGTGTTTTTATTTCCTACTTTCCTAACTTGCATCCCCTAATTTTCTTAATTTTCATGGTGTCTAGAGTTGTGTCCTACATGCTCTGCAATATTCAAGCTCAGAGCCAATGTCATTGAATTATAGCAAAGAGCTCACGTCCTTCTAAATTCTTTAGCCTGGTTGGTCGGGTAAACTCTGAGTGGGTGATTAACAGTTTGAAAATTTGGCAAAATATCCAAGTCATGAGTTGTACCTTGCTCTGTATTAACTCCAATCACCAGAAGGACAACCAGGCTTGAATGCACACGGATTGTGGATGAGGTGAGTTCCTGCCTGGGGTGACTCTGAAGAGAACAGAGAAAACTATCTGAGACTTTACAAATGCACAGCATTTTGTTACACAAAGTGACAAGAGTCCTATCAAATATGATCAAACAAGTACCACTTTCTGGAAGTTCATAAATATAGACACAAACTTGTTCACCTTGATCTAGGTCACCTAATTGAACCTAATTTTAAAAAAGTAGCTTGTTTGCCTTTTCTTTAGTAAAGAAAGTTGTGTATGAGGAGGGCCAAATGTTAAAGAAATGTCTAAGGTTCTCTTACTTGTTTGATGTTGGTGTGAAGGAGGGGAATTGAGAACAGAACAAAGAGAGCTGTAAACCTGAATACTTAAATAGTCTCATTTGTCATTTATACTGTGAATCAGGGCATATTACCTGAGGTTTTTCAGGTAAAGGACCAGAGCTAGATCTCTGTGATACTTTTTTAGTTTGTTTTTTTTTCTTTTCAATAGTTAAAGGGAAGATTAAGTGAAGTAAATGTTGTCTTGAAATGATTTGCTGAAAAGAATAAAAGAAATTTGGGGTGGGGGGAAGCATTACTCTGGAAAATGTTCAGCTAGAATCAGATTCACTGGGATTTTTCCCATTTTGGGGGGTGGGGAGAGCAAGGGGTGCATATATTCTGAATTGCTGGACTGGAGTTTGTGAGAAGTTACTAGTTCTCAGCAAATAAAAATCAGCTGCTCCCTTGGCTCCACAAATAGAGTAAGGGAGTAGGAGTTTATAGTCTCCCAAACCTTGCATTTTTGGGAGAATGAGTCAGTCCTCCTACAAATGCCAAAACAATTAGGTATGAGGGGTTTACAGTGAATTTTCTGGATAATAAAGGCCACATATTTGATATAAGAATGGAAGAATTCGTTTGCACACTTTAACATATGGTTTGACCGACCACAACAGCAGACAGAAATGATTAAGGAGTACAGTAGGGTAGGGGTTAGTTCTAGCTCTGAAATGAAGGAGGCTGGAAGTAGTTCCTCAGTGGAGTTTGTTCCATGTTCTACTCAAAGAAAGTAATGCTTAAGTCAGACCTGACAAATTTAAAGCAATCTCTTTGTGCTGCTGCTAGTTTACCTCTTGCAATATGATTAGATGTGTGCTTCAGCTCAGTTTGAAATGTATCCCTTCCACAGTGGCAGTTCTGGAAGGTGGCAAATAATGAATGATGCAAACGTGGAAGTTTACAGCCAAATTGGGATAATGGCCACAAAGCTGCCAACTTCTGCTAGAAAAAACAGATTCTCTCCTTGCGATTCTGAGCTGCTGAAATAAGCAGTTGTGCACCTGCTTGTGTTGTTTTCCTGTCTTTGTGCTTTCTCATTCCGTAATGATTTTTGATGTAAGCCATGGGAAGTTTTGTTTCCCCGGTTTGGTTGTGACTTGGATCCACACCCCCGATGATGGAGCTCAGCACGGGTGCGATGCAGGGCTTCTGGGAAGGTGGAATGAGACCCATCTGTGTGTTCCAAGCTCCAGCCGTACCACCCACAGGTACTCACACTGTGTGCTGAGYCTGCTGCAGGAAGATGCATAAACCACGTGCAGCTTCTGTCTCAGCTTTCCTTGTCTGAGACTGCAGGCACGGGCTCAGTGCGGAGGGCGGGATGAGAACAGCTCTATGGTCACTTTCATCATACACACTGCTTCCAGTAATGGTCAGAGGGACAAACTTGTTCTGAGGCCTCCACAAACTTGTTAGTATAGAGTGAGTAATGTTTAAAAGTCACTTGCTTTCCACATGTCCAGAAATTTCAGCCAAGACTTCCATAACCTGAATCTCCTGATTACAAATAATTATATGCTTTGGTTTAATAGTTCTTTTTGAAGGCTTTGTATGTTCTTTGTTTCGTCTTGCAATACATTTATTTTGTTTGGAATGCTATACCTGGTTGTAATTTTTCATAGCTAGTTTTGGAAACTAGAATTTATGCCACRTTCCACCCTTCTCCCTTTTCTTCTGACTTTTAAATCTTACAACAATATCTCTTCATCAACATTTGCTTAAAACCTGCTTTAATGTTTACAGAAGTAGTTTTCTAAGGTGTCTCTTAGAAAGGCATGTCTTATATATCATTAACTTTCGTCGAATCAGGTTTTAAATGATATGTGTTATTTATTTTATCAAAATAAAAATTGTCCCATTCTTAATCTTTAGAGCAGAAATTCAGTGATTTTCCTGTTGTAAAACAGCACCACAAAGTTATCTGGATGTTTTTTTAATATTAAATACACATTTATAAATAGTCAATGTGTAACCTTACAGATAAAGAGTCCTGTAGTGAATATTTCAGTTAATTGAACAAGGTAATCTACTCTAACTGTGGAGAATTTCCACTAAATTCTATTGTTCCAGCTATTTAAAAAATACCAGGCCAGACAATGACAAACAAACTCAAAGAGTGCATGCATTAATCATAGAACAATCACAGAGTCAATTAGGTTGGAGAAGACCTCTGAGATCATTGAGTCCAGCCTTTGACCGAACACCACCACACCAGCTAGACCATGGTCTAGTGTCACATCCAGTCTTTGTTAAAACACCTCCTGGGACGGTGACTCCACCACCTCCCTGGGCAGCCCATTCCAATGTTTAACAATGTTTTCCATGAAGAAATGCCTCCTGATGTCCAGCCTATACCTTCCTGGTGCAGCTTGAGGCTATTTCCTCTTATCTTGTCACCAGTTGCCTGGGAGAAGAGGCCGGCCTGCACCTGACTACAACCTGCTCTCAGGAAGTTGTAGAGAGCGATAAGGTCATCCCTCCTTTTCTCCAGGATGAAAAAACCCAGTTCCCTTAGCTGTTCCTCACAGGACTTGTGCTCCAGACCCTTCCCCAGATTTGCTGCCTTTCTTCAGCACCTCAGTGTCCTTCTCCAGCACCTCAGTGTCCTTCTTTAATTGAGAGGATATTAAGCATAGCCTAAATGCATTTTTTAAGTTTCTCTGTGTTGGTTGGAATATTTTGTGTGGTTTTGGATAATAAAAAGAGCAGTATTTTTAGATACACAAGAAGGGAAAATAATTTTCATAGTGATTTTGGAAACGATTACCATGGAAGATAAAGGTGATATTGAAAGCTTCACTGGGAGAAACAAAACAAAACAGAAACGAAAGGAGTGTATATTAAAGGATGAAGCAATTGATTTTCCATAAAGTTGGGGTTTGCTTGAGATGAAAAAACACCTCTAAAAGAGACCAGAAAAAGAAGGGATCTGAATGCACTTAATGGATTATATTTTTTCTGACAGAAAAGGGAATGGTTCTGGTTTAGGTTTGTCGGAGTAAATATAGAGATATCATCTTATTTCCTGCTACTTAAAGTTACTTTAGTGCTTTCTTAAAAAGGTATTTTCTTTTGCTGGATATGCAATTAGAAACACAGTGGTCACATATTTGGTTTTTGTAAGAAAAAAATAAACAACTGGTGAGATACTGTTTTCTATATCCTTTTAGGTATCTGTGAAAGAGATTAAATATGTCCTCTAATTTCTAAAGCCTTTGGGCACTGAAATATAGCATAATTAATTTTAATTCTTTGACTCAATACAGAAATAAAACAGCTTTAATAGAAKGGTTAGCAGATATTACCATTCACATGGGTTTATATCTTCTGACTGAACTCTGATTTTTTTTTTTTCAGTGATGTGCTTAAATTTGATCTGGTTCCTCACATCTATTATTTAAGTTTGATACACAAAAATAAAATGCCCTACCAAAAAAATGCCTCACATATATCTTGGCTTTCTCATTCCTGTAATTTATTCATTTGGTAAGCCAACTTCTCTCAAGGTCATGGATTTAAAAACAACCCACCAAATAAAAGCCCCCCACAACAACAAAAATACCCACAATACAACCAGAAAGAACCAAACAATAGCTGGCTGAGGTTTGTTTTTGCTGGATTACACAGTAAGTCTTGTGTAGGTTTTATTTGTTTTAAATTTCATGCCTAACAATTTCTTAGCCAAACAACCTTGACAGTGTCCCCTTAACGTATTCATAGCAACACGCGGAGACATCACAGTGAATTTATTTACATCTCTAAGTATTTTAGAGGCCTACAGCTTCTTCACAAAAATCTGTGCTGGACTTCAGAATAAGCTTTACTGTCCGTTTGGATTGATTGATTGATGGGCCTGCGAGCCCAGTTACTCTTCTGACAAGCTGCGCTCGCAGGAGCTTAGTCTGGGTAAATAAACGGGGCAGTGAAGTGAGAAGTATGTGGCTTTGTAGTACGCTTTGTGCAAGCAGACTATTGTTTCACCTCAAGATTATCTAGAATATATCAGATTGGCACTTGTTGGGGCTGGACATCACTTAACCTTGCACATTGGAATAGTGAGAGAACAGTTGCTGATTGCTTTAAAATGAGCTTGTGTCAACCAAGCTATTAAATGATAGTTAACACAAGACTGAGAAATAATTTGAATTCATGAACTGATCAGGTATTATTTAGATGTAAGTTTTTTCATTASCATTTATATTTGCCAAGCATCTCCTTTTGCTTTTCATGTGTACTACAGACAGGTTCCATTTCTTTTTGTGTCAGCAATCATTGGTATCATGGTTAATTCTAATCTTGGACTCATAATGACTCTTTCCATCTTCRGGTCCTCTATGAGCAGTCTGGAATCTTTGACTAGGTTGATCTGTGAGCTTCTTTTAGGCAGTGCCATAAAAATGTAAAAGTCCTGCTGTGTTTAATTAAAACAGAAGCATCAGTATCTCTTATGTACAACTAATGGCATTTTCTTTTAAATTGGGAGGAAGATACAGCAAAGCTGGTCCAGATCCTCGGCTGATAATTTACATTTATTAAGGGTCTGGCATAGTGAGTCTGACTATGGAATTATGATTGCATTCATTTTTTAGTTAATGCACACAGTTTGAATTAGGTACTTCAGTCATTGCACTGTGTTTCAGTAATGAACATCATCATTGATAACTACAAATTACAGCTCCAAGTAAAAGATAGGCACACTCATATCCTTCTTCAGGCTTTATTAATTTTTTCTGACATTTAGAAAGCACAGTTTGCTTTCCTACTCTTATGCATTAGAGTTTTAGGAGAACTCAAATGGGATATATTTGCACTGTGCATAATCATGGTTTGGGGAGCAATATATTCGGGAAATCAATTTAGAAGTAATTCTTCTGAATGGCATCCTTCAAATGAGGATGTGCCTGCACTATGCATGTCAAAGATCCAGCTTTGCTTTTTCTTCTTGTCATTGCCAGAATTAGTTTTCTGCTCTTATCCTAAAGCATGCAGCATGCAGAATATTCCTTGGCATTTGTCTTTTCTTCTTGGGGCTCATTCCATTTCAGTGAGATGTCCTCATAGCACCATGAAGCATTTTGGGAGATAAGATGCTGCAGAGATATAAACTAGTAGGGGAATCTCTAAGCAYTTGGCCCATTACCTTGGGTGTGCAGAGGGACTCTAATTCTGCCTAAGGCAAGAAATGGAGGACCCCTGTGGCATAACAGATGCAGTTAGAAGTTTATYATTGCTGATAAAGGAGAATAACCGAAGTTAAAATTTAATTTGCTGAACTTCTGCAATTTTTTTGGGGCCAAAATGCTTTTAGAGGGGTGCTGCAAGTGCACCTAGAAAAAGTCCAGGTGTTACTTTAGATTGTTTCAAGACTCCCACCTGTCACAAGGTCAAGAAATTACAAGATTAGTCTATATTTTCTGTTCTTTTTGTACCAGACAATCTGTATCAATAAAGAGATGGTTATGCAGGACTTGTGAATTAAACCATTCATATACACGAAAGAGAACTTGATTCTTGAGAAGTCATCTGGTTTATTGCCTCTGGCTCAGAATAAGGTCAGTAGTGTGTCAGACGCTGACAGATGCTTGTCCTGTATTTTATTTGAAATGCATGATAATGGAGGCTCTCTATCTTTCTSACATCAGTTCTTCTATTGGTTCACTGTCCTTGTCTATAGAAAGCTTTCCTGGAGATATCCTTATATCTTCTTTTCTGAAGTYGAAGTCTATTTTGCACTACGTTCTGTCCCTCATAAATATCTAGAGCAATCCATTCCCTTTTCTTTTTTCACTATGCCTTCTCAGCCTAGTAATATTCTTCCTTTAATGCTTTGCTTTTCTGGACTAAAAGCCACCTCTTTCAGCTCTTCCTGGTGCGTTCGCATTCTCCAGGCCTTTCAGTACTTTGTTTGCCCTTCTCTAGGCCGCCCTCTGTGCGTGTGCATCCCTCTCGTAGAGTGCGCCCAAAGCAAGGCACAGTGCTTAAATTTTGCACTGCTTCTGCTGTACAGTGCAAGAAGATATTGCAAGTGTCCTGTAGCTGCCAGCGATGGTATTTGTCCCATACCATGGTCTGAGAGCGTTGATTTAGGTTCAGCTTGTACCCCACTGTGCTGCTGCCTCATTGCTTGTCATCCTCAGCTGATAATTTTTGCCCGATGTTCTCATTACATGGTCCTATTTGAACTGAATTAAGTTTTTTCTCAAACCATTTATCTAGTTTCTCAGCAATGCAAATCCTGTCCTCCAGCACGTGTGTTGTTACTTAATGTGGCACTATGTGCAAACTCAGTATTCCACTATTGTGTTATTTAAAGAGAAAATGAGGAAAGAAAAACCCTTTGAATTTGGCAGCGATAGGCTGAACAGGTGAGGCTGACTGTTGAACACCAGCAGTGGCTCAGACTGCCAGTCTACTTTAACGACTGAGTAAATCAGCTGCTGCTGAGCTTGGGGAGAAGGGAAGCAGCCAAGTGTGCAAGCCCAGTCTGCTGTTGCAGCTTTGCTCTGAAGTTATGGAAAATAAAATGTACGAGAGAAGGCATGGAGATATTTATGACTTTTCATTAGAATCAAAGTGATCACCAATTTAATCCTATTAGGGTGATAATAATGAAAATAGATAATATTTTGGACTCATTTGGACATGAAATTAATTAACCCCCTGAAAAGTATGCAGGGGAACAGGATTTGTAGAGAGATGCTGAACCGTAAGGATATGCCATAAATTACAACTGAAGTCAATTTTACTTACTGAAAAGAAATGATTGGGGTACTCATTTTTTAAGGCAATGGTCTTAGTTATTACTGCAGTTCACTTGTTAATTAAAACACCTTTGAGAAAATTTTATATTATCGCAGTTTAAAATGTCTATTTTTTTCCTAGTTTCTCAGGTATTTCTCTGCATTTTTATTAGTAAAGTAATCTGCTGATATTTTCTTTGTTCATTGTATGGACCATAAATCCTGAAACTTTTCAAGCAACAAAGATCTCTTCCAGAAGACCACTGAAGAAGTGGTGGCTCATATACAAATCAACAAATATTAATAATAGTTTATTATGGAATAAATAGTAATTTTGAAAAGCTGCTCCTACTCATTAGAATTAAAAAGATATTTTGCTTTTCTCATGAAGTGCACACAAGGTTTTGTATTGAGTTTTGCCATCTGCCCTCAATGAGTGGCATCACTTAGTTGTTTTGGCCAACCTAYCCATTTTTCTCCTGCTCTCTCCCAGAACTCCTTCTCCTTTCCATCTTTTCCCCACAGCAGTGCTGGCTGCCTGACACACTAGCATATCCATGCAGCCCAGGCTGTGCTGACCTTTTTCCCTTGTAAGAATAGGGAGCACTGGTTCAGACTGGTGGTCTGTTCAACCCAGAAAGTGATCTCCAGCAGTGTCCACAAGCAGGCACGATAGAAAAGTAAAAGGCGGTCACGTACATTTTTCTGATTCTTTCCAAATCTCTAGCTGTGTTCAGCTGAGAAATTTCCTGGCCTTTTCAATGATCAATTAGTAGTCTGCTCTGGATCTTTCTTCTTATTACTTCTGCTGTGTTCCCCTGACCCCTACGAATTGCACCCGCGCCGTCCTGTCACAGAGATCTACTGCCTGGTGCATGGAACCACCTCCTCCTGTTTGTTTTGAGTCGGTTCCTCCTGCCTTATTGGGCAGCCTGTATTTTATCCAAAGTTTTATAGATTTCTATATCCCCAAACTATCATCTCCTTTCCTGACAGGATGTTCATCATTCATGCCTTCCATGGAAGCTGTTCATTACATCTGACAATAGCTGTAAAACTTAAGTAAAGCATATCACCTGGATCAGTCTTGTCCRCATGGTCATCAATCTGTTCAAAGAACCCTCATGAAGTTTTTAAGGTGGGATTTCTGTTTAGGGAATCCATATTAGGTCTTGTCAAGTTTACTGCATTCATCCAAATGTCATCAGATCTGTAACAGAAACCAAACACTCAAAAAAAGTTATGTGGTAGCTGAATCTCTATACTATAAACAGCCTCTACTTATTGGCCTTAGACACTTGCCAGGATTAGAGTACAGTAGCTCATGATGTTCTTCCTCCACCCTACCCCAAAACCCTATTTTAAGACTGAAGATACATTTGACATCTTTCAGCCTTGATATACCTAAAAGTTTGTCCCCGTAAGTTCTCTGAGGAAGACTCTCTGGTACAGGTACTTTGCTTAGGAGGTACTAGAAGAAAGGGTGGATGCTTCCCTGAAGGACAGTCAATCACCCATAAATTATTTACCTCTTCGTAGAGTCCCATACAAAGTATTCATGTGACATTTCCCTTGAGTACATGAAGATCACTGAAGTAACTCCAAACAATTGCGTTTTCTGTCCTCTCGTTTGGCTTTTCACTGGGGATACTCAGTAACACGAGGCCGTTATGATATTGTTGAGGCCCAGAATTTAAATCCATGCGGATTTTGGGTATTTCCTGAGATGGTTAGCTTGCTAATGAGGTTTACCTCTATACTGCCATAAATGTGTTGATCTGTTCTGACAGCAGCACTGTTTCCTATTTCTTCACTGAGTATTTTGTCATGGCATTACAGTACTTCAGTGATTGTTTTCCTGTCAACAGGTTTTTGATATCTTAGTTAATCAGTGTCTTTATTTAGAGGTAGACATTCCCAGTTTACTTTGAGCCTTCTAGCATTTGTGTAGATGTGTTTACCTCTGTGTTGATTCTTTGTGTGGTTCTCCTTAAGTGTCACTCCATTTGCATTTGACTTCCACTTTATTTTCAACTTGCAACCTAGAGATGAAGATTTTTTTGCATATTCTTTCTTCTAAGCGTCTTCCCAAATCATATGCTCTTATACATACAGCAGTCTTTCCTTATTGCCCACTTTTCAATCAGACCCTTCCTGGTTTCAAGAGAAAGCAGCTTAGTTTCTTTACTGTTTAATATCTGTATCTTCCCTTTGGAGTCCTTTTCTCCCCTCATTTTTGTCCCTACTGTGCAGATAGCAGGTAAGAGGCAAAAAGAAGCCTGAATACTGTCAAAATCAGGTCACATAAATAACAGGAAATGCAATATTAACTGCAAAATTTATTTAAATTGAGCATAATGAAGGTGAAAAATGAGCAGAAGTAATACCATGGGTGTCACAATTTCTGCTAATTCCAGAAAATTTATCTCAATCAGATAAAATCCTTAAAAAAAAGGTAGGGTAAAAGAAAAATGCAAACCACAAAGTTTCTGCTTGTGAAACTGTAGATACCTCAGCATGTCTTAAGGCACGTACACCCTAATTCAACAAGGCTCTTAAGCTCCTGCTTAATTTAGAAGGCTTAGATGATTTCAAGAATATTCTGCTATACACTTAAGTTTAATGCATATTTAAGTATTTAGGTGAAGCAGGATCCTCCTGGAACAAGCTGGGTAKAGAAATGAACTTGAAAAATTATGAAACAATATGGGCAAGAAGCTTCTAGAGATATGCTACTTGACTGAACGTAAAGCATGAAGGAAACAACCTGTTGAATATAAATTACTAGAAAGAAACCATTAAGGCAAAAAAAAAAAGGTATTTTAGGTCATGAATTAGTTGATGGAAAAGATGTAAACTGTTAATTAGCTTGTATAGTAACTAATTATGCCCAGAAAAGGAGTAGATATACAGAAAGAATTTACAGGGATTGGAAGCCAGTATAGTGGTAAATAACTCACATATCTAATTAAAAAAATTAATAGCCAAGGACTTTATAACATATACGCAATGTGAAATATATATTGAGTGTATTGTTAATGGTACTTTCCCACAAGGTGCATACAAATTTTATTGTATAATATATTGCATGTTTTCTCACTGTAGAAACTTGTTTCTTCTTACATATTTTGTTCTCTGAGGTCCAGCAGATACTGCTATTATTTTGATTATTGTCATCTCTCTCCTACTGCAGAATCAAGATCACAAAGGGCTTCAATGAATTTAGTGAAATCAATAGTTTTGACTACATGAGGATTAAAGTAGAAGTTACCCCAAATAAAAATCAGAGATAATTTAAATAATCACAGCTAGAGAAGTTGTCTTGCACAGACAAATAAATAAATAAATAGAATCAATGTCATGCCCCTTATATGACAAACAATTCTTACATAACAGAAAACTCACATTAGGGAGTACTAACTCTGCATCTTTACTAAGCTTTTTTTGATCTGCAGGTAGATGAGACCATAACTTCATGGTTCTCTTTCCTCACAAGAGGAGGTTTTCTGGTAAAACTGCTGGAAAAACATACATAAACCGGCCTGAGCCTTGCATAAGTCACGCAAATGCTTGTACAGGAGAAGAGCAAATACACGTGTTCTAAAAGTATTAGAGCCTCGCTAGGCAAGGAGGCTCTTGGAGCTACCCTTGGCCTTTAGGGGGCTCTTGTCACTTAATCTCCTTCCCACCAAGAAAGCTTTCCCTTAAAAATACTGAAAATTGTGCAAACTGTTTGTTTCTGCACATGGTTGGAGGCTGCACTTTTGTCTTGAGAGAGAAGACACGACTTCCCACAAACGTCTGTCTCTCCCTGAGGAGCAAATCCTCACAGATAGAAAATAAACACTGGCCTTCAACATAAGGCTGTGCTCTGGTGGGGATCACAGGCAAAATCCAGACCAAAAAAATCCTCTGTCATCTTTCTAAGTAGAGAATTATTAAAGTACCTTGTGCAGTTTGGTTTTGTGCTTGTTTTGGCTCACACCCGTACTAGTGGTCTTTGAAATGAACTCCGTGTCGCTCCAAAGATAAGATTAGTAGGCTAGGGAGCTGATTTCACTGCAGAGTCAGGTGACATAAAATCGCCACAGTGTTTTCTATGCCACCAGAACCCTGATGAGGTTAAATTACAGGCTCATAGCTCAGCGTTTCCTTGTTTTCTTTTTATTTTTAATCTGATGTTGTACATAGACCCAAATCCAATACCCTGTGCAGCACAGTCTCCAGCTCCTTCACTGCTCCAACTGTAATTCTTATTTCTGCTCCCTTTGCATCAGTTCCATGCTTGTATCCCTTTCAGCTTTTGGCTGTACAGGGCAGCTCCATTCACGGATCCTTCCGCTGCAAAGGGGCAAGGAGTGAGGCACGGGACAAGATCTGTTCAGTGCCATTTGAATCTAGTCACTCATGGATCCACAGACTTTCTAGGGAACATAGTAGCCTTCTGCTGAGGTTGGAGCAGCAGGACTCTGGAGTTCAAATTGAAGCTCTGAAGGTGTGTACTGCAGCAGCATTAAGAATTTCTGCTACTTGACTCAACCAGGTCCTCATTTCTGTGGTCCAGCCTAAGGTCTGGCTCCCTTCTCCCCCTACCTTCTCCTCGTCTCACTAGACTGTCTTCCTCTTTTTGGTAAAACAAGTCTATATATGCATCTCTGTCTCACCATTCCCCTTCTCTGTACTTATTTTGGTTATATATGTTCCAGCTATTCCCTCTCTTAACACCAGGAGTCTAAAGAAAACCAAAATCAGTCAAAAGGGAGACAGACTAGGGCAGGGATTTTGTKTAACAGTTTCAGCTTAACTAACCAAGGTTAGAAGAACATCTAAGGACAAGAAACAGATATGTCTCTTTCAACTGTAGTGAGAAGTCAACCAAGAAGCATGGCTTTGTTACTGTGAGAAATTTAGAAGCAGGTAGAGATGGCTGAGAGAAGTATTTTCAATTTATAGAAGGAAAATTGGAAAAATAGGAAAAATAGGAATATTGCAAAGAATACTATGTCAGTGAGAAAATGGACTGATGGGAATAAATAATTGATGTTGTATGGGAGAAGAAAGAAGCASGCTTTCAAACAAATGAGTCTGCATGTACTGAACCTGGTTAGAGCACTCTTTTTCCTCAGAAAGAAATTACAGGAAAGATTGTATGGTAGTACTTGACTCCTGGGTGAGGAAATTCAGAAACCTGGAAGAGAGGCTGAGAAGTTACAAAAAGTTATTCTGGCTCTTCATAAATTCATCAGTTTACACAGCTTCTGGTAGATGTGCACTGGCTGTCGCCTGGATTTAGACAAGATTGACCAAGCTTCTATCAACTCTCCAGCAGAAGATGGGGGTAATAGAGGAACTAAAACACCACCAGAAAAGTTTGTTTCAGTGATAATACTTGACATGGTGCCCTTGCAGTAGCAGGGAATGGTACCTGATGATTCAAAAGGTCCCTCTTGGTTGCAGTTTCCTAAGTTCACTTCTAGAGCCTTAAAAATACTTTTAGAAAATGGTACATACTGGCAAAGTGTACTGAGAAAGCTTTTAATACAGTCTAGCCTTAAAAAAATAGTTGGCTGTGTTTCAACAGATGGAACTGAGACCATTTTATCTTGTTGCTGTGTAATGCTGACTGTGGATGCAGAAAAGGTTGTCATTGTTTTCAGGAAACACAGTGCATCTGAAAAACTGAATTCCTACTTGGGCTTTTAGAACATTTTCACGAATGGGTAAGGTTTGAAGTGTAAAATCCTTGCGTCCTGCTCTTTCTTGAGAAAACCTTTTCAAAATTACAGAAAAAGGGAAATGCAACCTCTACAGATTGAGAAGAATGCATCTTAACAGAAATAAAGAGAAACCTGATATTCCAGGTTGAAAAGCAGCCTTTGACACAATGCTCATGAAGCAAAATGATTTATAACCTCAACAGATATACTGTAAGAAAATATTAAGCTATTAAGTCGTTAATACAAAGGCATTCATTTTACTGAAAAATATGGTTTTTTCCTGTCCTACTGAGTCACTGTTAAAACTAAGAATCAATATATTTTTGTAAACAAAGGTTGGTCTTCTGATATCACTTACAACATATTATCGTGCACATTAAAGATTTTCCTAGGATTCCATGTACTTTGCTGGATTTTAACGCAGGTCTTCACCCAAATGTAAGTCAGAAATACCTTCTTAAAAATCACTGATATTATGCTACTGTGAAGCAAAAAATGAGCTTGATTTATAATGGAAGCTAGGCCTTGCTGCTCTAACTTTTCTAACTCTTCTACCTCTACTAAACAGACAGTGTAGCTGGTGGGCTAACACTTACGTGGGGAAAGTACACCAGGTTAGATTACTGCACCTTTTGAAAATCCCACCTAGATTCCCAGTGGCTTCAAAAAACATTTCACAGCCCTATAAGTAAGAACAGTTGCCCCTGGCTAAAGTTATCAAGTACCTGGAAACTCTCCTAAAATTTAAGCAGAGCTTCCAAAGAAATTCTGCCTTTCCAGAGCTGGCTTCCCCGTGTAGTGGTTGGTCTGGCCGCTCCTTTTTCATGGTGGCTGCAGGGCTGGTAGCAAGGACACCTTTTGGTTGGCATAGGCCTGTATATGGGCAGTGTGCTGTACAYGAGGTATGGTGCTTTTTGGTCCATTCCTATAGACAGAAACATTATGAGCATTCCAAAAACAGTGGATACATTTCTGTAATTGCTAGAATTAATAAAAAAGTAAAATAATTACTCGTTTACAAAAGGAATGTGGAACAGGATACTATGACAAGAACTATTCTATGTCTGTTATTATTTTACATTCCTGTTATTGTCCGATTCTGACTTTCTGCAGGAATTTTTATCCTTCTCAATCAAATGCCTGCAGAAACAGAGGGGTTTAAATGTTCCTGAATTACCCTGAAGATGCTTCCTGTAATTACGTGGGGTCTGGTTTGCCAGTGCAGAGTGTTTTGACAGTACATTTCTGCCCAGCTGCCTTCCCTCTCTGTATCTGCCACTACAGAGATTGCACATTCTCTTTGCTCAGGATTTGCACCATGCACTTCAGAGTTTTAATCCGGAACAGGGAATCATTTCCTCTGTCACTGTATATCACACTGGTAAATGAATAACACCTTTCTCCAAAGAATATTAGGAAAAAACCTTTTTTAATATTGCCTTTTCATAAGAGTTACAAGACTGAAGAAAAGGAGATAAGAAGTCTTTCCTCACTTTATTTCAGTATAAATGAATTTCAGAATAAATTAATTCATAGGCTTATATTATTAGGAAAATTTATCTGAAAAATTATCTTTAAAAGATTCCATGAGTGGGTAGTTATTTGGATGCTTTTTTCCCAAACCCTGTGGGGGGAAGGGTGGTTGTAACCTGGTTTTCCCTCAGAGGATATATTGCTAGATTTTGGCCAAACCGGCACAAATACTCCATTTATTCCTGTGCTGTCATGAGATTTTTCAGGAAAATAATATTTTTGGTGTTTGAGGAGGACACTGAAAATTTTTCATTTCAGTGATGGTGGCCTTTGTTTCTTTGGGAGTTGTTTGGGAGTTTTGCAAAGGTGGAATTTAACACTATGTAATAGGCTTGTCTTGTATAAACCAAATTGTTCCTGAGGCTTTGTAAACATGCAGTTTTGTAAAGACAGTACAAATGTATTGATGGCATGGAAAAGAATTTACTGACAAAATAAATATACATAGAATTGAAAGAAGAGAAAAAAAAAAATCTGTTTTGTAGTCATTCTAACAGAAACACGGCCTTGTGCCTGAATATTAGTTTGTGATGTTTCTACACTAGCAGGAATCTCAGGTCAGGACAAATAATGTCCTAAACTATCCCAACTATCTGAGAAGACATAAAGTGCCACCTCAGATATTACTCCATCTTTAGATGATCTGCTGAACTGCAGTGACTTTGTGCTGAGAAAAATGATATAATTCTGAATCTGGCATGGCTGCATAAATGCAGATTAACACTGAGGGGGATCTTCATGCCACAAACCCAAGTCAGCTCTTTCTCCACTGTTCCTCTATGCAGTCTTCATATAATACATAGGAAATAGTGTAAAACCAATGTTGCTGTCACCCTGCTAGCTACTGACAGCTTATTAATTTAGAGTATTCCCTTCCTTCTGTGGTATACATCTTGGGCTGGTGGTCGCAACTGAATTCAGAAGAGTAAAGGTACAGATGAGTCAGATAACTTGCAGACAACCTGCTCTAAACCAATCCAGTCCAATGTGTTTTATACTCTTGCTTTCTGTTGATGGGTCCTCTATCAGACTTTAATCTATTTCAGATTCATATTCATGTTTTCATCACTGAAAACCAAAATGACATAAAGAAACTGCTGTGAGATTCCATTGATCCCATCCTATCCCTTACCGCTTTCTTTCAAGTGAATGACCCTTTACATCTCAGCAGAGGGCTTGTGAAGAATAGAGATCTTTTCTAAGGCAAAGAGGCATTTTTAAAACATGGAAAGTAAGTGAGCTGCCTGCTAGTGCAGGCAGTATGACTGCACTGTGCTGCCACACGTTTTGTGAAAAACAAATGGGTAAAGAGCCAGCATTGTTTAAAACCGTTTCTGGCAGAACAACTTTTACATACTCAGAGTTGTGTTTGTTAAGAAAAATTGCATTCAGATTGAACAGAATGAGCATCTTTATCTGATGTGAACAGATAGAAGAAAGATGATTGAAAAAAAATGAAGAATTTCTCCCACAGAAAATGGTTTCTTGATCTGTGAAAACAACAGGCTCCTAGTGAAGTGCAGTCAAGGCTTACAAACACATTGCCATGGTACACCAAGTTTGAAATCCCAGCTGACATTTCAAATGGTATTTAGAGTTATGACAAATCTGATTTATTTGAGTCTCTCTCCAAAGCTGCCATAAAAGAAGCGCTGATTTGGTGACTTATTAATCACAGCACCTTCAGAGAGCTTCTTTTTCTAGTTATGGAAATTGCTATCACATCTATATCTTCTTTTCTGTACCATAGGTTAATATTTTTTGTAAAGATGCTGTTGATTTGACTGGACACTTAGTTTTCCAGTCAAGTTTTCACCAGAATGTATGTTTCCTTAGAAAAATACCCAAACAACATTTTAGAAAACGACAGTCAAATTTAGTCAATTTAGTCAAACAACATTTTAGAAAAACAAGGAAAATGCCTTGCAAAATGCTGATTTGGGTGATTCAGAAGAAACTTACTTCATCTCTGCAATGAAAAATTGACCCTTGTGGTTTTATAATTCAAGTAAAATGTAATTGAAATGTATTATTAATTATTGTTGCCCGAACAACATTTATAAAATTTCTTTTCAAAAGTAAAAAAAATCATTAATTACAACAATCATACTTCCAGTAACAAGGCCCTTCTTAGCAAATAGTTGCATTTGAAGCAGTATTTTAATACAAAATTTGACTGCAGTTGTGATCTTAGGGTTTGATCCAAAGTTTGAGTCACTAAGGATTATACTTGAGTAAAGATGTCAATGAGAATATTTTCCACAGATGCTTTCATTGATTTCAATTAAATGAAACACAGTTCTGTTTTCTGTTTCCTGTTTCTTACACTGAAAAGATGCTTTAAAGTGGGGAAATCTGGCGTACTGATCAAATCCTGTGCAAGTTGTCTCTAATACAAGTAACACCTAGTAAAAAGCATTGTCTGGGTAAACTGTGAGATGGACAATGCCAGTGAAGCCAAGATTTTTGCCTTCTCCTTTGATGTTCTGTGTATTGTCTCTGTAACACCGTGTGTGTGTGTGTTTCACTACTGTACATTAAGTAGACCCCTGACAACAGCCACAGAAGGGGAGCAGAGACTGGTTGGTTGGTTGGTCAGTCTCTGTGTCTATCTAGCCATCCTAATCTATTCTGATCCCCTTCATCCCTGCTGAGGCAAGAATGCAAAGACTAACATGGATGTGCTCAGAATACTCGGCTGTATCTTCCAAACACTACTAACACTGCTCTCTTCCATCAAATCTGCAAACAGCAAAACCTCTATAGATTTTCAGTTGAGAGAAAGAAATGTAAATGTTAAAAAAAAAAAAAATCTGGACACTTCCTCCTTTTGCCATTTTATATGTTAATTCTATCAATATTTCTGCATGTTGGTTCAGTGAATAAGCTATTATTGTGTGTCTTAGAAATGCAGAAAACAGAGATTAGTGATTGTTGCAAATTGATATGTTTAGCATGTCCTTCACAGCACTTGACCTGACCTAGATCTGATCCTCATTTATAAGGCATAACAAAAATCTACTTAACAGATGCTCAGAGGATGCATTTTCATAGATTCTGAGTCTCACTGGTGTTAATTTGCTTACATTGCTGAAAGCAGAGGGGAATATGTCTGAAATGAACCATGTGCAACCAAAAAGAAAAAAAAAAAGAATGAAAGAATGTGTTCATTTTGGGTTAATGAATCAATGAGCTGGTAGGCCTGCTAACTATAATACTCAATGGAAAATCACCTTTCCACTCACTGAGTAGCTCACCTGTGCAGTACATCAGTTCATGAGATAGAAAAGTAATTTGAAAAGTCAAGAAAGTAAGGGAAGATTTAAAAAGCCACAGAGTCTTATTCTTTCTTATTTCCACCGACATTCAAAGTGTGCAGCTTTCCCATTGTTCTGGTCAGCAAGGCTTGTGGGCATGAAGCACTGGGTTTGGTAAGGGCAACGGATGGTTTAAATCTTGGAATAATGTCTGTGCACTTTTGCAATGTGTAAGACATATCATCATCACCCAACATCTCTGTCATGAACTAACAAAACCTTTAGAATCAATAGTTGATCTCAGCCTTGCTGGGTCTGCTCTATAACTACGAAAACCATAATTGAAAGTATTTTTTAGTTTTGGAGCCCTTCTTGCTGAATATAAAGTGGAAAACCTGAAATAAGGGGATCCCTTCAGACATTCTTCAGCACAGTTATGACCTCCTGTAGGCTCATTGTGTGGATTTTCCTTCACATGGGAAATGCTGCTGGTTCTGCTATGAGCATTAAGATTTTTGCTGCAACAGTTCAAAGATGGAATAGCTACAGCAGGGCCAGACCATCCACTGGTGTCAATTGTTACTGCTTCAGTGAAGCCCACAGGGCTACGCCGCATTGTGTCTGCTGAAGATCCGATCCATAAAGTGTCTTGGGAGTTGCTTTTTCGCTGTTCTATAAATTACCAGAATACTGTTGTAAGAGAAAAAGTGTTTAGTAAGACAACACAACATTTTGCTTTGGATGAAGTGTTGAGAAAACAAAAACAAAATAAGACACAAACAAAAACACGTGGCAATATATAATAGGTGTCAGACTCTAAGGATAAAGCATCTTTTTAAAAATATTCAGAGAAGACATATTGAGGGGGAAAGAAGGATTGATATTGAGAGCAGCAGATGGACAGCATGTACTATGTGGGACTCCAGCAGCTATCAAGTGAAATCAATCTGACTTCTGTTAAGTTCATGGCTGTTCACCACTGAACAGAGTGGAGAGAGGTGCAAAGATTATGGCCACCATATGTCTTAACCCAGAACGGAGACTTTTCCTTATATCCAGCTTCCAGAATCAGCTGACCCGTGAACTCCCTGACTTGGTAGCTGCTTTCACCAGACTGCAGCATGGAGGCAGTCCAATAGACAGCTGTGCCACAAGCCTGAAAGCCTCAGTTTTACAAGTCTGTAAGATGAAGTTGCCTGCAGATTCAGGCATTAATGCACAGATTAGGACTTCCAAATTTTTGGAATTTTTTAGCAAGAACCTGGAAGACCTGACAATCCAGTCAGACATACATCACCCTTGAAACCTGCCACAACATAGGGAGACAGGAAATCTATTTGAATTTGTTATCAGGGCATCCACCCTTCTGAGGCAAAGATGGAGCTACAGATTCCTTTGAAGTGAAGCACTCAGTTTAGTATTAGCAACTGCAGAAATTGCAGAGAGTGTGTGATGTCCTCTCCCTGTTTATTTCCTGATTTATTTCCCTGATGATCCTCTCCTGTTTTTTTCCCTACTCACATGGCAGTGTCAGGGGTGCTCCATCTTGTCATAGTAAGAGTTACATATAGAAGTCACACGTAATGTCAGGACAAAAACTGAACATACATCTCACCAAAGGATAGCATCAATCCCCCTGGTATGTAAGAAATGTTGAATGCATGAAGAAATTGAGGAGAAGGGAAAAAGATTCTTAAAACGGCAAATTTCTTCTTCAGCATATGTCAAGATCACAATAATTCCTACTCTCTTTTCTTAGCTTAAACCCAGCTGAAAACCATTGGTTTTTGCAATGCTACATTGCAACATGCAGCCCTCCAGGTTCTCATATCAGTACACCTGACTCTGCAGTAGCAAGAACAAGATTTGGCCCTTTACAGCTATGTAGAACAACTGTGTGTCAATGTGATATTTTCACCTTTGCATGGTAGTTCCATCTTCTCTTTTATTCCATCAATACTTGGCTAACACTAATTTTTTCCTACTCTATATAGTACTTCCATTGAATTTACTTGATACTGTGGTACACAACGGACCCTTTCAAGAGTTTGTATTTTATTCTGTGATTTCTAAACATTGCCCTTCCAGCATCCCTTTCACCAGTGATTTAGTGCAGGACCAAATCCTCCAGGACCCAGGAGGAGCACGCAGATATTTTTTTCTCCTGCTTAACATTTTACTGAATGCCAGTGTGTCCTGATCTCTGCAGAGATATTGAATTATGGTTTAATGGACAGCTGGAACATGAGAGTATTTTTTTCACACACACACAGAGAAGTGTGAGGAATCACTTCACTCAAGGCAATGAACCTATTCCTGATTTATATTGCTATGAAGAACAGATTCCCTTTTATCAGAATGACAACTACTATGAAGGAGGGAAGCTTTAGAATCAGCATAAAGGGAACCAAGAAACAGCAGATTTTAAGAGATTCTTCACTGCATGGTTGATAGTGTATAAACAGCGGTCTAGTGGTACACATGGAAGCTGACTAAACAGAAGGGAGGATTTAAAGCAATGCTGCCATATGTGAAATGCTTGGATTGTTTCAACATTCAGCACCGGGGGAAAAAAGTATTCCTGAAATGTTGATTTAGTACCAGACAAGACAAACTTGGCTCTACTGCTAATCATTCAACTATTCTTCATAATCCTGAAACTGTTATCTGAAGGGCTTATAATATATTGAGATCATGGCTTTGGCACTCTTAAAACAAACTGAAAAAGAAGAAAGAAATAATACCAGAGGAAATTATCCAAGAAAATTGGCTGTCACAGACCAAGAAGGATTTGGTATTCGGAGGCTTAGATCCCAGTCATGCATCTGAGTCCTTTTAGTTGCTCTAGTGACACCAGACAAATGGCCAGTTCAGAGCATTTCCTGGAAGCACAGCTGCCTCAGTGTGGTCTTCATCCAAGCACAAGGAGTAGATGAGTGGCAAAGCTTTTAATTTTGCTTTCTTTAGAAAAGCTGTGCTCAAGTCAGCAGTTGCTAGAAATGCAGCCTTGCATACCTGAAATGAAGTGCCGGTTCCACGCATCACTAAGTACGGTTTAACAGACTGGATGAGAGCTCTGATTGTCAGCTTACACTTGCACCAGTAACACTTATTGTTTATTTGTCTCTGACAAATTAACCCTCAAGCATTGACTATTCCAAAGCAAATTCTACCTTCTTGTGTTCTGACCAAGTGTTGCACCCATAATATGGAGTAGTTACACCAAGAGGGATTTAGGTTCTGAATAAATTTCATGTAAACTCAGGAAAGATATAAGAATTAAGCATTGCAATGACCACAGTTCCATTGATGGGTGAAAAAAGTAATCCAGCCTACCTTTACTTTTCGTATCGACATTAAGGAATCTCTACTGCTAGGTCTGTCTCTAAAAACGAGGAGAGGATTAAACAGTGCCTAGTTTACCTGTAGCACCTATGGTGGTTTGAAATATGTGACTTGCCAACCGAAAGTCAATTTTTTCTTCTACTTTCATCCTGAGCAAGCTGTAATAGTAAAGGGACTGACCCTAAACTGTCTGTGTTGACAGTGTCCTACTTTGGAGTCCCAGGCAAATGTGGACTCTTGGGAGCAGCTGTACCATTAAACATGCTGGGAACAACAAGCACAGGTCATGTCCTATTTCCACTTCAATATTACATGTTGCAGCACAGCAAAAGAACAAGGGAGACAAAGCATTTCTTTCACTATGTGCAGGACTTCTGCAGTATGTACACACAGTTTGTGTTTTGTTTGACAGCAAGATCTAGGACACCATCGCAACCTTCAAACCACTGCCAGGTCATTCCAATTTCTCACGTTTCCTTTTTTTGTGCAGCTCCATAGTATAACTCAGTGAAGTCTGATCTCCTACCACTCACTGCAGTGGGCAGTTCAAAAGTTACAACAAGTCTCAGAAATGTCAAACGTAATGAAAAATAAGGGAGACATACAGAAGAAAGTTGTTCCTCTTTATTCCACACAATGTGCGCCATTCTTTTACTCATCAGTGACTGCAGCGTAAAGGTTCTCATTCTATTTTCTCTGGTACTCTTGTAGCAACAATGACCTACAGTCCTTTAAAATAACATATTTTGCAGAGAAAGCAGGACTTGTCGTATCCCAATACCTAAAGCAAACACAGCTTCCTACTTTTACAGATTTCTGCCGTAAATTTCAGATTTGTTTTGCAGGTAAACCAAATGCCTAAAAGCTYAAATATCTGATTTGCATCTTCTACCACTTAGCAGTATTTATTTGTTTGCTCAAGATGATTGCTTACTTTGTGGATSTCCATGAAATATTAAAGAGTTTTTCATAGCAATGTATTCTTATTCTTCTACAGTGAAACCTGTGTCCCTTAAAAATTGATGGTAATAATAACAWCAATAACACCATTGACTTGTTTAGGTTCTCATTTATTCTGTACTTGAAAGATACTTAATCTCATCCAGCTTCATAGAATGAAATATATATCTGTGTTTTAAATAATACCTTTGAGAGTCAAAAGAATTGTTCGTTTCTCCATCAAGGGCCAGCTTGAAGAGCCCAGAACCAAATCAATATTTTCTTTTGAAGGCTACCATTCATATAACTAATTTTGCCCCATAAGCTCTAATAGAATTTTTGTGTAATGTCAAAGATCCATGAGTATGACTTGTGTCGCTAGTGAGCAGAGACCAAGGAAGAAAGCGGCATGGTCGGTTTCTTCTCACCCTAAACTGTCCATGTCGCTTTCTTCCTTGGTCTCTGCTCACTAGTGACAAACTTGGGCTATCAATATTAGATTTTTGGGTGCTAKAGGACAAAAGTAGAATGCAATTCCACTTACCCTCTTGTGTATTCTGCTTTAGATGTGGAAGAGAGTTTGTAGGTTACATCTTTCTAGATGTTTAGGGAGGTGCCTCTTCCTTACCTATTTTTGAAATGTGTTTCCTTTATTACAAAAAGCCCAGCTTTCAAAGTAGCAGGGAGAGACAGAAAAGTGCAGAGGACTTAGGATTTTAAAATGTATTATTATATGCGAGAAAACAACCAGCTTGTGATTTTTCGGTTTCTGTTTCAGATAAAGAAGCCGGTTTTGTGTATTGTTGGAAGATGAGATTCATTGTTATCTCTTGCAGATACCATTCATTTCTGGCCTGCCTGTTGTGTGAAATAATGGGATTCGAACTTGTCACTATTCCAGTGCTGATTATTGCCCATCTTTGGTCCCATGCCAGGGTGATTTTGTAGGAGAAGTCCTCATTTATGATGAGGAGAGGAAACATTTTGGCAATTTTTATTTTTAAAACTGTAGYCATTGGCAGCACTCTAAAGTTTGGAATATTGTGAGTATTACAGMCATATTAGGATTGATGAATTACTGAACAGAACGAAAGGGAGATATTTGAAGCTGTGTGGTGACTGCAGCTTATTGAACAAATCTCTGTGTGCATGTTTCTGAATAGCACACTAATGACAACTGACATGGAAGGCATTTAACAGTATCCTTCTATGTACAGGGACTTCATTACGAAGAAGATCGTTCCSTAAAGCAGCGGTATGYGTGCAGGTCTTTAGCAAATATTTTTGGATCCCTTGAACTGGAAGGGAGAAAAATTGCTCCAGGCAGCCTGCTTCTTCTGGTGGGGTTTTAGAATAGCCTTGTGCTTTCCTGCACAGCCTTTCTGAGGCTTGGCTTTGCAAGTCAGGTATTGTCTGTGCAGATCAGAAGCACAGCTCCTGGTTCTGTGCACTGCTTGTAGCTTACAAGTGCACCTTTATGAGAGGACAGAAAGGTATTTTTGAAGCATATATAGTTTAGTATTATTTTTTTTCAGCATGGAAAAACCATTGATGACTAAGTGTCAACAGAGAATGAAAAATGTGACTTGTGAAGATAAAAGGGAYGGAAAAATTGATTCTGTAAATATCTTAATAGAAGTCTCATTCAGTGACAGGTGTCACTTAGCTAAAAAGTAAACTACATATAGTAAGTTATTGCTTATTTCCTTCTCTGTGTATCCCCTATTAAAAGAAAATGGAAACAGCATGGAAACGTCCGTAATGATTGGAGTGGGTGGTTGTAGTGCTAAGGAAGTAAGAGGTCTTAGCTTTCCATCCAGTGCTATCCCATTGTCATATGCATACGGCATACGCTGTGTGAGATGTCAAAGATCATTATGTCATCTGCTGCATAATTTGCACATCCAAGGAGGGTGGAGGAAAATCAGTCATGTCACTGGAAAATGCAAATCTGATAATAGTTTATGCAGCATTATTAGCGTCCTCCCCAGAGGACCCAAGAACTACTAGCTAGCTTTGTACGTTTATGAGTTATTCTAGGAATTAAACACAGCTGGTTGTGGGATAAGGTTTACAAAGAGCTGAAGTTCCGAACAAMAAACAAAAGAAAAGGTAGCATTTCCTTTTGCATGTGAAAGGGGAATTTTGGGAAGTGGAATGCAGTTACTGTAATGGAATGGCTGAGCACAAAGAGATATGTGCTTTCAACGTTATTAGGTTTTATTTTAACCTAAAGCCAAAAAAGAAGGTGGGGGGAGAAGGTGCAGCCAGGAAAAAGAAGCACTCTCTGTGTCTGTACAGCATGCCACCCTTACTGTTCTGAATGCAACTATTTTTAAAACACATCATTTTGTAGAAGGTGAGGTGCAGAAACATTACAATCATAATCATATAGTACATGTGTTCACTGTACATCAGCTTGAACTGGTCAAACATAAAGGAATTCCCTCGTAAAGCTGTCAAAGGGAAGGAAAACACTAAACAAACCGTTCCTTCGTATTATGTTTTACAAAATAGTGATAACTGGAAAACTGTAAGCACAAGAAAGACTGAGAAGTTTGAAACATAGGAATATCTGATACAGATGATGAGGTTTGGTGGCAATATAATGCTGGATTAGAATAGGATTCTTTTGCTACAGACGAGATGACCAGTCAGACTAATGACATGTAACTTGCTTGCCTACTTGGATGCTTGAAAGTGGAGGGTTGATTTGCTTTTGGTGTTCTGATAGGAATATTTAAAGGTTTTTGCTGACAGAAAAGGACTTAATCTTCCCCAAAGCAACAGGATTAGCAACTCGAGTGGAAGCAACAGTGAATAACTCACAGGACTTGCATGTAGAATCAATCCAGAGAACACAAAGCCATCTGAAAGCAATCAGGCTCAGGAAAGGTACTTCTGAAATAAAGCAACTTACTTATGCTTGTTTGTAAACTTGAAGTTGTCCAGAATCATAACGACCGAAGCCTGAATAAACAAGGGCACTTACCAAATTCCACCCGAAATCCAGGATGTGAGTCCCCAAAACACTAATAAGAAAAAAAAAAGGAAAAGGGAAAATAGAGCAGATCTTCTATAAATAGTATATATATACACATATACGTACACATACACACACACATACATACATACATACATACATATATATGAAATATAGATTTCCTGTTGTTCTGCACAAGCTGCTGTGCTCTAGACATGGTTCTTGTATGAGCCTCTGCCTAGCACCAGCTAAAAGGGTCTTTGAGCCTCTCTAATTACTAGGAAACTTCAAGAAAAGCTGCAAGTAGCCTGAGTCAAGGGCAGCTGATCAAGCTTGCTGTGTCCAGGATGAGGTCTAGTCAAACTCCTGAGAGCAAGAGTAGTTCTCCGTGCTTCCTGAATAAAGATCAAGAGTTGGGGGTGTTGAGTCTACAGTGCAACTTTCTGAATAAGCTTTGCTTTTATTGCCTTTAGTTCAATCAGACAAAGATGTCTATGGTACCTATGATTAATCTCACCCCCCAGCGTAGGGTCAAAATTAAGTGCAGCAAGTTGTAAACTGTCAGCATATGAGACTGGAGGGAGACAGGAAGGCATTTACCTCTCTAGAGGTCTGAAAGGGCCACTTGAAATGTAATGACTTGCCCTATGAAATGTTGTCACCACCTGGATATTCCTGGAGAGCAATGGAAAATCTGTTGAAGGTTATCTTTCGACACTGTTGTAGAGAGAATTGATGACATTCCCAGAAGAGGCAGAAGTAATGTTGAACATCTCTCCACTCTGGAAAAGATATTTCCAAGATTGGAGACAGTGGGACTTAAAGAAACTTCGTATTTATGAAACTGTGTATTTGATTGTCACAGTAGATGGAGACTATAACCTGCAGGAAGGGTCACAGCAATTAAATGGAACTCGGCTCCCTGTTACCTTATTGAACAATGAGTATACTGAAGTTTTGCATCGTGGCTTCACAAAAGAATAGGTCTTTTTATCAGTCTTTGAAGAATGACACTGCGGAGTTTTGAAGAAAGAGATAAGGCAGAGTTTTTCAAGAGTCTTTAACAGTGGCTTAAGGTTTTTAAAATCTGTGGTTGCATCAGCCTAAGCAAAGAAATTCATCTGTCACAGAGACTGTCAGTGTATGGCATGGGGAAGTTTTATCATATAGCCTGAGAAATCTTGGAAAGGAACCAAATGGATGAATCTTCAGACTAAAAATTTCTGGGGATGAGATTACTTCCATCTGATGGAACAAAGCAAAAAGTATTCCATCGAGCATTGGATGAGAACTTTTGACTTGTGTAATAGGTAAGAATTTCAGCTGTATCAAGTGTTGTTTTTAAGCACGTGTTTATGAAACATGCAAAGTTTAGTATCAGTGTTTCAGTGCAGCTGCATTCCGTTTTTTGCCAGCACCAGGATAATTAAAACAAACAAACAAAAAGCATTTCCAGGAGAAAATGTCTCTTATGAAAAACTTTCACCTGTTAGTAGTAACACCGTCTCAAGTAGGGATGGATTCAATACGATTCTGGATATAACAGAGGAGACTGTACACAGAGAAGTATACATGGAGTGCACATCTCTGTGTGAGCATTACACAAAAATCTTTGCTGAACAGCATAAGACTCATAATCTCACACTGATATTTTTTGCACAAAATGTTTGGCTTAGAGGTATGACTCAACAGGGAGAAGGGCTCAGGAATGGTAGAAGTACACTGGAAAGAAATTGGCACCTTTTGTTTCCCTAGCATGCCAATAGACTTTTGAGCCTCATGAACCCAGTTCAGAAGCTGGTGCGTTGCTAGGAAGAAGTTAACATATTTGATTTTAATCCTTATAGAACAAAAGGGAAAATGTTAGAAGACCTTGTGTTCTGAAATCAGAACTATAGTTATTATCTGGAAGATAATTGGGCCTGAAGACTTTTACAGAATTATCAATTTCCTTCCATTCACTTATGGTGATATCACCTTGAACTGACTCCATGTAAAGTAAAATCCATTTCTTCTTGGCCAGTCAACTCATAAGATTGCTCCAAACACTTCATTCAAAGGAACAGTGAGACACCTAAATCTAGAGCGGGCTTGGGTAGAACTGACAGTCTGAGGGAGTAAAGCTGAAGAAGGATGGGAGGAAAGTCAGAAAATAACATATTTTTAAAATGTCACCTGTGAAACTAGAGAGAGGCATGTTTTTCCTTTACTGCTACTGCAGAGAGGCTCTGCCGATTTATGGACCTAATGCAATTTATTTAGTTGAAAGCTGGTATTAAAATTGAAAATTAAGAGAGAAGGAAGTACAATAGCATGGAATTAAAGAAGTTACTTACACTGTTGCCTGCATGGTCACCACCTGTTTCTCTCCATGGAAGGACTTTCCCCTGTGCAGTTTATGACAGGATTGCAATAGAACAACACTTTCTTGCATATCTGTGCGTACAGTTTGTTTTAGTTGAAATGATCCATCCATTGGCACGACTGTGATTCTGTTTTGTGTATACCTGTGCTGTTGATTCTGGCTTGTAGAGATTAAAACTCTTTTCATTACATGGAATCAGACTCTCTTCCATGCTTATGCTGTGGAAAAATACCTCAGTCTTGCCTGCTTGTTTAGATTAAGTTAATCTTCAGATTCGAGGTCAAGAGAACTTGGCAGGGATTTTAGCTAGTGTTGTTATTTTTTGACTGCAATATGAGGACCAGTCTTGTACTAGGATCATTTTGAAGTTTAACATAACAAGTTTCCCGCTATTTCAAGAATCTTAAGTATTATTTGTGAGGCCTAYGGTCTTGATTTGTGTTGTTTCTGTAAGTTTCCTATGGAGTGGTGAGAACAAATTTCTAGAGAGCAGGATAAAAAGCAGTGGTTCTTTCAGGCCTGCCTGAATGAAACACTTATTGCCCAGACCTTTGTCATTGTGGAGTATGAGACTCGATGACTGATTCACTTCAACATCTGTTTCTTATATGCAAGACATGAGACTAATTTTGTAAATTTCGGGGAGTGAGGTGCTGCTCAGTGTAAACAGAATAGTTTTACTGAGTAGTATCATCCTGCCTCAATATTTTCAGATGCACTGGGTAAATTGATGCCTGGATGTAAAGGTACCACTGTTTTCTAGGGATGGTCTGTTAAAATGCCAGCTTCCCACAATAGAAAGTTGTGGGGTTTTTGCTATTCTAAAGAAAAACAGAAAAAAAAMMCCCCACATATTTATAGCTACATGTTTACTATTCACTCCTTATACTGAAAGGTCTTAAAATCCTCTGTAAGGCATGAAATACCACTTGACTAATCAAAAGTCCTTGGAGAGCATTCTTATAGATTTTGCCACTCTCTAGACTGCCTTAGTTGACTAGTGCCTTCCATAGAGGATTTCATTTTCTGCTTATTTGTTCAGACTATTATTGAACACCGAAGGTAATCTAAAATTAATCAGAATATTGTTAGTGGATTACAGATTATTTTTCCTGTGCTGACAATATGGTACCTATTTGATTGAACCCTAGCTGAATGGGAACAACGCAGTCAAGTGGCCCTCAGTCACTGTACATTTTAAATRCATTGTATTTACAGCTCATCCCCTTTTTGTTCTGACTACTTCTCCCTATTGCTGCACTCTTTGCTCTGTGCTTAGTTTGAACATGGACACTTCCCAGTAAATATAGCTTAGACTTAGCTGGCTATTGAGAAGACATGAGTGGCTTGTGAAGGACAGGTTCAACTGCATTTAAAAAAAAAAAAACAATCAATCCATTTTAAGACTTTGATGTGAAGACCATTAGAATCAATTGAAAGTACTTTCCTGAAATTGAATGGAATGTGAACAAGTACCTGTAATGATTTTCCTATCTAGGATGCTTCCATTCCAGAAACTTAGTCAAGCACTTAAAAAAAAAATGATGTCCATGTAGTTACTGTTCCTTCTTGCAACCTCTTGATAAAATTAGTCTCCAGCTTTCTAAATGCCRGCACTACAAGTAATGTATGATCTAACAGTACCGTGATTGATGCCCGCTCCCTTTTTTGCATCAAGGTACATCTAGCCACTTTCATGTTAACAGCATGGGAGAAAGAGATTTGCTGTACATTCTTGAATGTGGTCAAGAGCCACAAAGCATGTCCATATGCCTTTCTGACTTAAGAATCTGCAAAAAGTCTTCATCATCTCCTTGCAAATTTCAGGACAAAATCGAAGAGTTCTGGACAGTTCATGCTGTGATCTGGCTTCTTTCCCTGCTGAAAAAAATTCAGTTGTGAGCATTAGTTGCCCAGTTTAAACTGTTTACTCCCTCAGTGCGCACGCCCACAATGACCACACATATTGATATGAGCAAAGCCAAGAAGCGAAAGGTAATGCACCCCAATCAGCATTTACATCAATGGATTTTCTGGTGGATTATTGACTAGTTTGCCATGGAACAATACCTCCAAGAGTGGCTTCTGCCTGGCTCCRTTTCCTCCTGGCTAGACACAACCCCTGAAATTATGCGAAGCCCTGGACCATGCTGTGTTCATCCAAAAGAGAATCCACAAGCTCAGAGGGAAGAAGATTATTATGATGTGAAAACTCCACTCCTCATCTGTTCTTGTTGGACACATTTGGCAAGGATTATCACCAACTGACCTCCCCCATGCTGAGCAGCTGGAGGACTGATGTCACCCCATTTTGTAAAGGAAAAGATGAGTCAGTCTGTTCTTACAGCAATTCTTAATGCTGTTTATATTTTCTTCCCTGAAGAACAGATAGTACCCGGTAGGTTCTAGTAAAGCCATAAGCAGCCAAGTATATCCTTAGCTGAAAATAAAAACTCTTACAGCATTGATGGTTTTCTTCCCCTTAGATCTGCAAAAAATTACTGAGGTATGTTACCTGCTGTGGCTGTCTAGGTAATTAAATGCTGTCATCTCCTCCATTTCCATAGCAATTGTATACATTGCCATTACTCGTCTGAATTCTGTGTTTGATCAACAGTGAGGAACAARCCATTGTATGCTATTATGTATTTGGACTTTCCCTCTTTCATCCTTTACAAAGATGGCYGATCTGTAAACTACAAGTTCTTGGAAAATAGAAACCAAAAAAATGCTAACAAATACTTAGTCCCTAACTGGAATTAGTGCTGGCAAAACCATAAACTGTTCTAAGCAGGAGAATGATTTTTCTCTACAAAGTTCTCACCAAATATAAATGTTCAAATCTAGAAGCCCCRAAGCCAAAGTGAAAACTGAAATCCAAGTGTATAGGAATAGTAGTTTTCTTTGCTCTCTCTTGTGCCTCACAGATTCTGAGGTTCTTTTGAAAATGAAGTTTTRTTATTCTTAGAAAACTAAAGAGCAGTTTTGACCATGTGATGCTTATTTCACACTTCAGAGCTGGCATTAGAAACGTTGGGATTGAAATACTCAATGCTGTGCTAGGGAATTATGACATATGCCCATTTATTTATTTTTAAATAGGTAGGGYTGGAAAGAAATAGTGATATATCTTTAATAAACCATGAGAAAAGTGCAGGTAGATAGCTGGCTGTTCATTTGTTCCATGAGAAARGTGCAGGTAGATAGCTGGATGATGAAATAGCGAGATAATAATCAGGAAATGGTTGCAACWATACTGCTTTTCTGTACTTCTTCCCTCTGGCCCCCACCTTCAAGCTCTTAATAAAAAAAATAATATCAAACTACTGCATTTTCTTCAGAAAACTATGTGTTTTGGGCACCAGTGACAAAAACATCCTTATCTAATATTTCTCTTCAACWTTAATTTTCCAAATTTGACTCTGCCAAAATACCTGCTGCACACAAAAAGAATTATTGTTCTTTTCTGTTGGTGTTGCTTCCCAGAAAATAAAACTCCTTTCTGTTGATGCTTGTTTCCAAATACTGTACTTTTAATGGGGGGTGGGGAGGTGGTAATRGAGGGTAATGGCAGAATTTTTATATAAACCATAATAAATTGGGCAGCTCATTTTAGAGAGATCTGTTGCTGCGTTAAGAATGTGTTTCTCAAATCTCCTGTGTGCAACACCATCTGTTTCTAAGGAGTGATATACCTGTCTAGCCTCAAGCTATTTTGCCAATGACTCRGGCAATCGAATGAAGCATCCAACAGCTAGATAAAGATAGCACTGCTGTCTACTTTAACCAGAGGAGCAATTTAAGCTTCCAAATCTCAGGAAAGCATGAATTTCTGCATGGAAGGTATACAGTARCACCACAGTGTTTTGTTGGTACATAGGAGGCTTGAAAATGAGAGCAGCTTCTGGACTGTAAAGCCCCTGGCCGGTGGTCAGGCAATGTCATTAGATGAAGCAGAAAATATTTGTCTTGGAGGTCAAAAATCTTTGTTTTATATAAATATTACTGGTTAAATTAAGSTATCATAAATAGGGATCAAATGATATAAAAATGAGTCTCTTCCAAGAGGCTATTACAAAATATTAATTTCAAGGTTAAATTTACCCCAGCAGAGGGTTTACAGAGGTCACCTACTTAAACCCTGACCCTAAAAGCCATGTCTTAGATCTTATGAGGCCTAAAGTTTTGTGGATGAGATTTCCATTAGCAGCATTTCACACATGGCATATTTAAATCAATGGAAATGTCACTGAATTAAATGCTGTATTCCAAACTGAATGAAAGAAAAGAATTCAGCCTTGTTTAACTGATGATGGAGTTGCTTGTGTTTGAATTATCTGTACTATATATTACGTTAAGTAGCCAGGAAAACACATTGTTTGCTGGTCCTATCTTAAAGGGGAGATTGTAATATGTTCCCATCAGACAGAACTGATATGATTCTTATTTCTGCTACCTCTACTACAACTGCTCTATTATCAGTATTTTTGATGCTGTTCACAAAATCTAGCCTTTTTGCATCACAACCTATACGAGTGTTTGTCCTAAGCAATGAACTATCTATGTAACAGCTGGACAGCACCTGGATACGAAGCGGTGTTGAGAGAAAGTACCAGTCATCTTCAGGAGGTCCTGAGCAGTGTGGTATGAACAGTACCCAAACTGCTCACTCACTCTTGTTTTAAACAGACGTCATGAAAGGCATTCGTAGAGATAAAAGCAGAAGTTTAAGGGAGGAAAATAAATTGTCTTTGCTTTTGTWTATGAGGAACTTGTTCCAAGCATAAAAAGCGCATGAGGAGGCAGGCCAGAAAATGTGATATAAAGCACTATTTCCTGACATAATTGGCATAGTGCATATTCTTTTGTTTTCAAGTGCAAGGTTTTGAGATATTATTAAAGTAAAGGTTGAGACATTACTTAGGGAAAAAAATGCTTTTCCTTCCCCAACTTGATATGAATTATTTTGAACTGCATTATTAGAAGCAGTAGGTCCAGTCAGATACTCCTTGTAAACTGGAGACTGATAATTTAAAGTACACAATGAAATACACATTTGTGGACTCATTTGCCTTCAGGAGCAATTATCCATCTTAAACAGTCAAGAAGTCAAAACTGTGTTTATGGGCCTCTGCTCTGTGTGGAGTGATTGGCATGGCTTATAATGATGTTGAATGACAGAACTGATATTTTTTTCATTCTGTACTGACTGAATTGTATTTCCTTTTTATAATCAGATGCTTGTTTCCTTGCTCCTAATGCAGTCTCATAATGCAATAGTGAACATAAAATCAATAGCCCCGTCTCAAAACAGTGTAGATCTTCTCTCCTGTGCTTCGGTCTCCAGATTGAAGCATCAACAAGTTAACCTATAAGCATGTCATAAAATCTGTGCCCCTTGCACAGTCATCAAATAACTTAGTGGCTAAAGACAAACRTTTAAATCTTGTGTGCCTCTTCCACTGGTCTCACTCGGGGGAGACTTGAACACTACTGAGTATTTGAGAAGTATTTTGTTCTCCACATGTAGAGGTTGCTTGATAAAGGTAAAGTAGGAAGAATTTTATGGGCAGTTAGGCCCTGATCATCTGTAGTTCTCAGCTTCAGAGAAGTGGCTTGGTGCCTGAGATGAGGACAAGGTCTCCCTTTGCCCACAGCATGTCCCCATGACCATGGCATATGYAGGTGAAGGAAGTGAGGGCCAAACCGCACGGATTCTCACCAGCCCCTCCACCAACATCTAGCCCTCTCCATCAGCGGGCATTTCCCATGTGCACTGGTAGAGTAATGTAGTTAATCTGAGGTGAGAAGCAGCCAAGGGACTTGTATTTCTTTCTTCTGTACGGGTCAGACTGTGGGAACCAGATTTGGGATATGAGATCTCAGCATATTCCATATAAATTAGCACAAGCATTAAAATTGGCTTTGGTATAAAAATGCCCCAAAAAGTCTTGCTCTGCTTGTACATTATTGAGCATGGAACTGTGAATGTGTGTCTGAAATCAACTGAAAAAAATTCTGCACTGAATTTCAGTAGGATTTGAATCTAACATTTTCTGGGTCAAAAAGTAAAAATGAAAAAGACAAAATCCAATAAGCCCCCAATCAAATGATAGGATGCTTTTAAAAAGCATAGTAATAAATATAACCCATTCTACAAATGCGTTTTAGAAGCATTACAGAGGCCTTGGCAGTGGTAATACACATCTTGGCAGAGGGCGAGAGGAGAATTACAGCTTCATGGAGTCAGTTCACCAGAACTCTGCGACATCAAACCTTTGATTTAGAGCTTATGATATATAGGGCTTAAGTAAGCTTGTTGGGAACGTCTATAGTGGAGAATAAGCTGTTTCATAAATCTATGCACTGTACAATCTATGTACTGTATTGCAAATCAAAACCGTATTGAAGCAAAGTGCATTGATTGTCCCTGAGCCACTACCAGCTTTAATAATAGAATTGCTGCAGATGCATGTTTGAAGTGGCTTTGTTTAAAGCCCCTGTTTTATTTACAGCACAGATGAAAACTACTCTGCAGTAATAAGCTTCCCCTTCTCAACAGTGTGTATGTGTTTGTTGATGCTGGTTACCTCCTGATTCCTGATTTTGAAAGAGACTTTGTCTTGATTCATTGGGCAATTTATGCACCATTTACATGCAGTTCCCCAAGTGTTATTTGAAGTAATTGAGTACATATTTTTATGATCTATAAAACAGTCCTTTAAATTTGTACACATGAGAAAACTCTTTATGATGAACAAAAGAGTAACCATCCAAGTATGAATAGCATCTAAAAATCAGGGGCAAAATTTTCCCACAGCACTTCAAGTGCTTAAAACTTCATAGTAATTCTTTCTTTATTGCAGTTACTTACTCTGCATACTATACTTCTCATGTGTAACATTCTACGTATTTTATCAGCAAAAGTAGCTACTATTTTCCCTTCCCACCCACTCCTGTTCACCGTGGAGAAAGCAGAAGTAGAGGAACATTAAACAATTTTCTGAGGTGGTGTAGAACATCTGCCATGAAGATGGGAATAAAATCATGAGAGAGCAGTGCTGATCCCACCTCTCCAGTCACAAGGCTCGCAAGAAGCCTGTGTCCTCTGAAGGGGCAATGTGGAGGGGTGCCACTGGTGAGGAGGCTGTTGGGAGTGTCAGAGAAGCAGTTTCAATGTCTGCACAGGTTCTCCAAAAGGGAAAATATAACCACACAGCTTTGCTAATTATTTTGAGAAGGCATGACCTGGTCATATTAAAGGTCTACCTATGATACGACATGGAAACAAAAGTAATTGTGTCTAAAAAAAAAAATTAAACTCGACACTCATTACCTTTTTCAGTTCAAATTCTCATCATTAGAGATTGCTGTCAATGCATTTCATTAAATATCAGACTGGTTCTCTGCATCACCGTTTTCTGTACTTGTTTGACTCTTCTGAAGAATTTCCACCACTACACAACTCTCATGGTTTCTTTGCCAGTCATACTGATAAGCTTTCATGTGCTGTTTTTTCTCTTTGCTGACTTTATTATTGTTACAAATTGCTAACCTTGTACTTATTTTGTTAAGAAATACAAGTGTAATATTCTTTGGGAAGCAACTAATTATAAATTTACACCTCTTTACCAGTAAAATTTCATGCAAATAAAATTATATAGATGCATAAAGAAAAATATGGGTGTGAATCCATATAGGGAAGGAAAAGCAATGTGTGTTCCATTATTGATTTTTTTTAATTGCCTTTTGTTTCCTCAGAAATACAGCTACCTCATGTTATAACAAAAAGAAACTCTTTCTAAAATCTGTCTTTTTTTTCCCTCTTCAAAGCCTCACTTTAATAACCTGGCAATATTTTATGATACTTATTCACTTGTGATTCTTGACAAAAAATATCATCTCTCCAACATATTTTATTAATGTTGCCTTTTCCAAGAAAACTTGGGAAGCTAATGTTGTATATATAGTCAAGAACTAGTTTAGGACCTGCTGTCTTTTTTAGAAATGGAAGGAAATGGCAGAGCTTTAAAAAGAAGAATTTAACCTGCTTCTAGAATGACCCTTGTTTTGAAGAAACCCAGCTGGCACCRTGAAAGAAAGCCATAGCAGGTTTCTAAATTTCCTGTTATCTATCCATCTGCTTTCTGTGCCAAATGTAGATGACATTATGAATAAAAACATTGAATAAAGACTGAGTGAAGACCTGCTAGTATGCTTCCTACTCAGATATTCAGGACTAGAAACGTAGTGTAGAAGCTTAGAAGAGGACTGCATTAATTAGTAATCTTGTTACCTTCAGGTAATCAGACATGGATAATCAGGATGATATCACTTGATCAAAATGCTTACAGCCAAATATTTATGTAAATCATCAATGGACTTATTCTTCACTGATCTATTACACCATTGTCACCTTATAATCTGCATGGAAGAACAACTTTGAGAAATCCTTGCATCTTAGTAAGCACATATGTTTTGCATTTTTGTTTTTATGGTGAGATTTTAACACATGTTAATTTGAAATAAGTGTTTCAGATGAGCTTATGAAAAGAAAGAAAAATTTTCCACACTGAGAAGACATATAAATTAGAATCTTACTGCATACCCAGCATTAAATGAAAGGACAATAACTAAACTGAAGTCCAGGCCAAAATTAGCATTTCATGTTTGAAATGTATGAAATATTTTTAAAAATTTTCAAATTCAATAAATTGCTCAAGACCACAAAAATTACTTAAATCCATCATGGAGGGGGATAATGCTTTGGAATCAGTAATGACTTACCTCCCTTACATTAATTAGGCAAGCCACAGTTTTTTTCATTATCAGAAGGATATGCAAATTACACAACTAACCTGAAATATCAACATGTACTTTTGTGCACTTGTCTGTGTCCTATGCGTGTGGGACAATAACTGCATCTTTAAAAGGAACAATATTTCTCCATCGCATGGCATGTTCTGCCTCTGTGAATTTTGAAAAAGACAAGCCCCCAACTGTCTGTAGTTGCCTAGAATATAAGAAGGAGAAGATTAACACCCAATATTTGCAAGAATGAAAAGCACCCTAATTATTTTGTTATGCTATGGGATGCTGACAGGGCTTGTGTGCATGAAAAAGCATCAGGTAAAACTCCCTAGGGAATTTCTCTCTCATAATGTTACTGTAAATTTTTTGATAATCCTAATCTTTTTTAATCTGTTCTAAGGTCCCTGTGTAAAACTGGCCAGAAAACTGCTCCCAGATATGAGTTACCCACCTTTCACCATCAAAATGGGCGGAAGCTCAGTAGTATCTCTTTAGATTCCAGTGCTATTCAATATTTTTCTTAATGGCAAAAATGAAGAAGTAGAGTATGCGAGTATGCTTCTCACAGGTGCTGCTGACACCATCCTAGGAAACCYGTCAAAATTTTCTAAAGGGTTTACTTCCAAAAGTATCTTTACAAATAGGAAACGTGATCTGAAAACACAATAATGTTATTTCAGTAAGTGCATGATATTGCATTTAGATAGAAATAACCAGCTGAACCAGAAYGGGATGGAAAAGATACAGATGTTGTAATAATGTTCTGGTAGTTATACCTGATCATAGATTAAATATGAATTGTCAATGTTACCCTGTTATAAACATGATAAATGACATGCAGTGATCAGTATAAAAGAGTTTAACCTGCAAAACTTGTGAATTAGTAACTCTGATCAGACCTGGTGTAAGTCATGAAGTTCTTCAGCCAATAATTTACAGTCTCATTCTTCATGTCTGCATTTGCATGATGAGCTAAGACTAGAAGGGCTTGCTTTATGATATATTCAAGCATGTCAAGGCTGCTGACATACCTTCTCTCACAGTCACACACATAATAAGATTTTTTTTCCTTATTTGTCATCATGGCATAAAATTGCTTTATTTATTGAGCTGCCTCATTTATTTTTGTTTCAAAAGAATATTAAACATGTTTGCTAAYCAATAGTAGTAGTTAGTTCAGACAAGGATGAACTAGGAGAATTATTTTAAAACACTGATGTCAAGTTATTGAGATGTGCTGGATTATAAGTCTCCCACTTGCAAGGCTACATGCAGATTCATTCCACGTCCAGAAAAGTCATCTTGTGCAATTCAGTGGCCATAGATCAAGATGTAGTGCTCAGACTGGCTACCTGAAATAGCAACAAGGATTAGTATTCAAGTACTTTCCAAAGAACAAAGTTTGTGAGAGAATAAGGCTGATAAACTCCATTTATTTTTAAAAAGTACTGATGTGTTCAAGTTCAGTATTGTGATTAAACAGCATCATATTTGGTGAATATATTGTCTAATGAGAACAAGAACAGAGYGGATTGTTTTGCTTTACCTCCCTTTTACAGATTAGTTTCATTTCAGTTGCCCAGTTTAATTTGGCTTTGTTTCTTTGGTTTGATTTGATGATGAAAATTTTGTTATCAGGTGTGTTTATTCCTTGGTGTAGTCATGTCATTTGACACTTGGCTCAGCTCAATCAGTTGCAGACGTATTTTAACTTTTCAGGGTTTGATTAGTGATACAGTGCCTCTTCACATAGTGCCTGTGTCTCATCCAGGAGGAGAGCATATTGCATTTTTAATGGGTGAAACAGCTGATAGTAGCTCTTGAACTTCTGTTTCCATCTGCTAGCACAGGAGTCTGTGGGTCTGTGCCGCTGTGGTTTTAGGAGATAGCCATCAGGCCTTGAATCTAACTCAGTACCACAAAGCCTTGGTTTGTTCTCCAGCATCCAAATGGGCTGGAAAACACAGTTTATATAAGTTGAGCTCCACCCTGCCAAAAAGAAAAATAAATTAAAATGAGCTCCATCTTATACAGCTGTTCTTCTTCAAGTACTAGTATCTTTGACTTAAAAAAGRTCTAAGAACTGAATTAGCTGTACTGGAATATCACAGCAGATGTTTGCTCACAAGCATGTTCTTTGTATGGGACATTCTAGAAAGAGAAAAATGAACAGKTTTCCTTCTTCCACAAGCTTATTCAGTAAAGGAACTATTGTGGAAATTCGGCAAAATGAATCCTAGTAACAGAAAAATGTTGCTTTTCTRTAGGCAAATAATTGGTCTGAAAAGGATCACAAAGCTCAGTTGACTATTTCAGGTTCAGGAAGTAATGATATTTGTGGGGGAACAGGAGTTTAGAGCATCTTCCTTTAGTCCAGCAGTACATTCAATTGCTTTCCTCAGGTCCAGATACACAAGTTACTAAGGGACTGTGCTTGATTGTTTTTAGATCTGGAGAGGATGTAATTACTCATCCCTATTCCCAAGTAGAGATAAAAATCTTGGTCCCTTCACCTCTACTGGACTTCATTTGGCCACATAAACTGGGAAGAGATTAGGCAGTGCCCCAACCCATTACACAGTTCATCAGCAACTYTCACCATGCCAGGCCACTCCCTGGCAGGGACAGGTAGTCATTCTCCTGGATTTTGGACCCTTTCCACTGCAGAGCTAGAAACATTGCACAGTTTTTTGATCTGTGTAGGTACAGAAAACCATTCCAGAGTGGTTATGCCACAGGGTCCTACAAAACAGTCATGGCAAACACGTGCTATAAAAKGTTAGCTCATGAGACAAGCAAGCAGGCAGGAAGTTCAGCAGAGTTCATTTTCCCATTAACACTGCCTTTCATGATTCTATTAGCATAGTCCAAAAATTTTGCTTTGCAGATTTTTCACTTTTTTCAGATCAGGAGTCATGAGAGCCCACAACTGAACGTGTTCTTATTGGATGTACAAAGAAGTACATGCTGACATGAGGCATTTCTCCRTGTAGAAGACTTCTCTTTCTAAATAGCTTCTCCCTACTCAACTTCACATGACTGAGCTTCTCTCAGCCATCAGATCCGCTGCAGTACCTCTTTCACCAAAATGCAGTAGGCAGTSTTCTGCTGTGTCAGGAGCTGTAGGCACACCGAGCTGGCAAGTAAGAGCTGCTGAGTGACAGCCAGGGAACAGATAACCGATGGTGTGCAAGTTGTGAGAGCTGGATCAAGAGCAGAAGACTTAACCGCAGCACTGGCAGTGGCAGCAGTAAGTGGATCTTTACAGTTGCCTCTTTGAGAAGCAGCACAGCTTCACTAAATCCTCAGCAAACTTAATTTTATCCTCCTGCATTTTAATGAAGTCATAGAACAGACTCTTTGCTAAACAAAGAACCAAGACGTCCCTCAGGTAGTAACAGCATGACATTACTGAGACATCCCTGATGCAAATCGTGCAATCTGCTGTCTCCACAATCCCTGAAGCATCCAGAGGTAGACATGCTGGCATTCATAAACCCCAGATGTAGGAGTACCAGGCTTTTATCAGAACAGAAATAATTCTGTTGCCCTGAAGCTGAACCCATTATCTGTGCTGGTTCAAGACAGCATCTCTACTTAAAGGCGGTACCAGGTAAAAATACCATGGGTGCTGTCAAGACAGAAGCAATAAGTTACCTTCACTTTTGGGCTGGAGGGAGGGTTGTCATCTTGGGCTGTGATCTAAGAATTAGCTGCCACTACTGCTGCAAAATGCAAGAGATAATAGCTTTTTCTAGAACAGAATCTTGTTTTTACTGATTCCCATCCTTCTGCACTGAAAGGAGGGTGTTTAGCCAGCCTTGCATAAGCTGGTGCTCACCCATCTCTCATCCTTACTGCTTGTTACACATTTGGGCTTTCTCTTCAGTGAKGGTGGGGCCGTTGCCTCCAAGCACATACTGCTCTTCAGAGAACGAGAAGCAGCTTTCACCTATCACAGATTCATAGAATCTGAATGGTTTGGGCTGAAATGAAYTTTAAAGATCATCTCTTCCAACTCCTCTGCCATGAGAAGGGACATCTTCCACTAGACCAGGTTGCTCAGRGCTTCATTCAACCTGGCCTTGAACACTTTCAGGGACAAAGCATCCACAACTTCTCTGTGCAACCTGTTCCAGTGTCTCACCACCCCTGCAGTAAATAATTTCTTCCTAATATTTGATCTAAACCTACCCTCCTTCAATTTAAAGCTATTTACTCCTCATCCTGTTACTACATGCCTTTGTAGTAGCTTTCTTATAGGCTCTCTTTAGGTACCGGAAGTCTGGTATGAGAAGCCTTATCTTCCCCAGGCTGAACARCCCCAACTTCTTCATCCTGTCTTCATAGGAGAGTAGTTGACTTCTTAAGAAATGCATCTGGTGTGACATCCCTTCTGTCAGGAAGATGCCAAGAATGTGGGTCAAAGGGATTCTCATTCATTAAGTTTTCTTCATGACATGTAGAGAGTTGGAAGAATTTGAGTGAAAAGTGCATACTGTCTGTGTTTTGCTTTGAGATTTCACTTCTGATGCTGGGAAGACTTAAAAGATTGGGATATTTTGTGTTTTTCTCAGAAGAAAATCCCGACTTTTCTTGTCCAACAAGGTACAATTTGAAAATTCTAATTTTCTCTCTGAGTTTAGGAAAATACTTCTTGGTTCTAGAAATGAACCAAAGCTCCCCCATTCATTCAGTCAGAATTACTCACAACGTCCTCAATGATCTCCAGCAGCAGGGCAAATTGGCTTTCTGAAGTGTTTCAAAATGTAAAAAACATGTTGTAGATTCCCTAAAGATGCAGATACTCATCTTACTACTTTCCTGTTGCTAGGCTACTTGCCTGACTAACACTAGTGCTGTCCTTGAGCAGGCATCCAGTTCCCTGGCTCCAAGTAGAGCTTGTGAATCTCCAGGACATGGTAGGAATTTTCCACTGTCTTCATTTAAGGATGGCCATGCCTCTACAAAGTAAGTGCACACATTAGACAGGTACTTAAAAAAAAATCCTTGTGGCAATTCAGAAAAAAAATTAATTATGAAGCCAAAACACACTGTTTAGGTTTCTGGAAAATGAGATTCACAAAGACATGGGTGACTAAAGGGAGGAAAATCAAGCTGAATGTAATTACAGTTAAACTCGTGATAAACTGCATTTTTTGGGGCTAGTTTTATGCATATTTAGTGAGGGCAACTGGCCAGCTAAATTGCAGAGTGGAATTTAGAAGTGACAGCAGCCAGCACAAGGAATGTGACCTCTCTTGGAAGTGGTAATACCAATTTATTACAGCAAGAATAACTTCTGTGCTTGACCAAACACCTACCCTGTTAGAGGGAAAAATGCTTTTATCATGGTTAAGGCAATATGCAAATTATTTCCAGGTGTTTTTCATGTGCTGGAGCTAATAATTCAGATTAAAAAAAATTGAAGTCAACAACTCAATGTAAACAAATATTAATTAAGTCAATGCAGGTGACTCATTTCTGGTTTATGAATGAGATAACAGTGGTGCCCTTTATCTTTGTTTAAGCCCCCTAAAGTTAGTTTGTTGATTTTCTGACCATAGAACAAGGTTTGACGTAGCCCCTCTTGCCAAGGGCTCCATGACTCCTAAAAGATACTGACCAGCTTTTAGCAAGCCTTGGAAACAGTTTTTTCCTTGCTCTTTTCTGAAACAGGGCCTCCGAGCACCTTAAATCAGTGTGATATACATGCATAAAATAATCGGCACTGCAAAAAGAGGAATGTTGTGTTTGCTGGCCTTTCRAAACAAGTAAATAACTTTATCTGACTCTACACTGAGAATCAGTAGCAAAATTGTATGGTTTACAACATATAGCTGCATTTATTGTTTACATGATTAATTAGGAGTAGTCAGGATTTTAAAATCATTTTCTTTCTCAGGCTATCTCAAAAAATATTGCTTGATATGATGCTTGTTTACTGCAGTCATCTTGGCTTTGATTAAAACATTGATATCTGAACTAAGAATAGAACATATATTGTGCTACATGCCACATGCAAAAGTAATTTAAAAATTGTATACTTTCCTTAAACTAATCTCATCTTTCCTGGCTTCCAGTTGTATGAAATAGTTTTATAGTTAAAAGAGAATTTGCATAATGCTTTTAAAAGTCTTAATAGCTATAATAATTTTAATCTACTATGGAGTGTTTGTAATGTATAGTGAGCTGAAGCATTTAATTGTGTAAAAAGGAAGATTAAGGCACATCTTCTAATCGAAAGAGTAATGGAAATATTAAGTATGATGGATTTTGTTATTTTTTCCTAATTGCATCTGGACATCCAATTTTATTACTTCTTTCGAAGCCCAAATGACCATGAAAACTGAGGTTAAATCTTCACTATCAGAGATATGCTGAATTAAGCTCTATGCAGGTGTTTTATTTAGTATCCTCTCTGGGATTGCACCAGTTGGCTCTGCTGAGACCTGATCCTTCCCCTAGTCAATCAATTAATGTTTTCCCATTCATGTTCTTTTAGCTAGGTTCAGGGCTTCTGTTATGATTGGTGGGTTTTATTTATTTACAGGAATATGAAAGACAAAAAATATGAGTACTTATCTTCACTGTGCTATTTAGGAAGCTGTCAATCTCATCAAGAGGTGCAGCAGATCTGACATAAAGGGTCTGCAGCTGTCCCGGAACAAAACACACATTGCACATAATAACAGCCCCACACAGATTTCCCCCCTCAAGTGTCCAGGCCAGATACCACAGCATACAATCAATGTAAATTTCTGAGCAGAGTGTGATATGGCCATTTTTCACAGATTTCATGCAATTCATCTTGTCAAACACACTTTTTTTTTTTTCTGATGATGATTTCAAGTGGGAAAGTCATTTCTTTGGTAACTGCATAGAATTTTATGGCAGCTCTGTCACGAAAGCATCATTTCATTCAATCTTGCCATCTTTGCAATATGAGGTAAAATTTYGTGGCTCTGCAATGAAAGCAGGAAGATGGTAAGGAAGAACAAAATTTCTGCCACGCCACATGTTTGTGCTGAGTAAGCTTAGGAAGATTCTGCTGTACTGGCTATTTTTTCAGGTGCCTGTCAGAGACTGGAAAAGGTGATCTGTTTCGAGGCATCTTGGGGGCTTGGAATGTGTGGTAGGGGGTGGGTGCTCTGGTGAGGTGGAGCTCTGCTCCAGCACCCTCCGTCCCACAGTGTTGGTCAGTCATGGCACACTGCGGCAGCCCCCCAGTATCACCTAACCCACCCCTGAGTGGCCAAGAGACCAAAGTCCCACCTGGGAAGAAGGCCCAGGATGAGACAAAAAGGTTTAAGAAGGGTCACCTCGAGGCAAGCACGTTGCCCTTGAACCCTACCTTCGTCTTGGAGCTTTACATCGCTAGAACCCAGGAGCTGGTAGCCATATCTGTCTTTCTGTATCTTTCCTGTTTTTCTGTTTTTCTCCCTTTCTTCAAGTCTCTTCTCACAGAACATAACATTGAATGGTTTAAAGGTTTTTTATGTTCAATGGGCTAAGTCTATGCTGGGATAAGTGATGTTATGTAGTATTTACTCTTTTGCCAATGTTCCTTAATTATCTGTAGTTTGCCAATAAACTTTTGTAKGCTTTTATCTCTTGAGAATATTTGGTTAGGATAACCCAGAGCAAAAGAACCTTGGTTTAGCCCAAGGTTTGAGTGACTGGGGTGTAACAGTACCATAAATTGAGAAGAGAATTTCCATTTTATCAGCAATTCTAGCCTAAGATGTTCTAGATTGGATGAGAAGATTAATAGTCGGCATTTTTCGTTAAACAAAAAGTTCTGGTCTTTTTTGATGGGGTTTTTTCTTAATTTAAGGGTGAAGTTATTTTAGCGTGATTTTTTTTTGATTTTTTGACCTTAATATTTTTACCACATTGAGGCATAAAATATGTCATATCCAAAAATTAAGAGAAGGAATATTAATTGTATTAAATCTGATGTTGATGCAAAAATAATTTGTATTGAATCATTTCTTCTCCTTATAGAAGACTGTAAAAACTAATGTCAAAATTTTTGACATGAAGGGARCAGCTTTTGATTTTAAACAAACCGTTTGTATTTACTCTTTCGAACAATTTGGCATCTTGCTTCTTATTGTCATCGTGCTGATTAATTTTATCCATGTTTTAGAAAAAATCAATGTGTATTGTTGAAGTTTCCTAGTAATCCATTGTACAAATTCAGAATCTATGTCTCTGTGACTTTTTCCCCTGGCTCTGTTAGTAATGAAAGATCAATATGTACATGTGGATTTATTTATTAAAAATTACATGCTCTTTAATATGAAMGTAATATGATCCATGTTCTGAAGGTAGAATCTGCTATGATCCACCTGGGAAATAATTTATGCAATTAGGGGATGGTAGTCTTGTCTTTTATCACTGCAGGCAAGGCAGGAATTTTTTCCAGAGACAATAATGGTGTGTTTTATAGCATTTGGTATCAGTAAGTCCCTTAAGGGCTGAACATAAATGCAAATAAATTAGGAGCTTCGTTGCAGATTTGCGATTTATGATATAGTGCAGTTTCACATACCGGCAGGAATAYCATAAGGAAAGTAATTCTCTACTAGATCCCTGACACTTGCTTTGGGATTGTAGGGGAAAAAATATTATCCAGGCAAAAGAGAGTTCCTGTTTGCTCCAGAAATTTGAAATTTTTACTGTTTATGAATGTCAAGTCTGAGTACCGTTCCAAGTTTGCTCCTTCTCCTGCTTCCCATTCTTATTGCATATTTTTGGAAATAGAGATGATGGGTGCCTGAATACACACATACCACAAAACTTCTGTTTAAAATCTGTTCGTTGTAGTATTCCTTTATCTCACTTGTCTGATAAAAATTAAATCATTTTACATACTTTATAATATACTGTACCTTATGGATCAGAATGAATTGTTTTAATAATAACTTTTGTCATCTCTAGTGACTCAAATGCTTGGCTCAAGGATGTAAAAAGGATATTTCTCCATGCCTTCACAATATAAACAGTCTTGCACGAGCTTTGCTGTGGCATTGATGCAAGTGAACATATTCAGTGTTGTTCTTCTGTCCATCACACAAACGGACGTATGTCCATGGCATTCAGCTCCCTGCTTGCATGCAGTTCCCTGCAGCCTTGTCTTTTTAGGCAAAATCATCTGAACTGGGAAATATTTTCATCATTTTGTATGCACTGATGTCATTTTTCAGCAAAGTCACGTTTTGGACCACAGGGAAACTGGGGTACAAGTGAGGATTTCCAACCTCAAAGTGAGTGTGTTTGTGTGAAGGAACTTAAAACAGCAGCAACCCCTGCTGGGAATAGCTTTGTAAAATCAGGTCTTCCAGTGTGGGTGCTTGGAATCTGAGTGTTTTGTTGAGGTTTTGGTGGAAAAGTTTTGGAGACATCTCTGATGGTTTACTTTTTTAGTCTTCACTAATTTTCTACTGTACAAGACTACTAATTTGTTTATTTATTTGTTTTGATGAGCGTTTTTCTGCACACTCATCTGCTTGGCCTTTGGAATTCTTATACCAAGAAGTTATAACCTGGAAACAGGCTGCTGTTTCCTTGGTTTTCCAAACCCACTCCTTTTTTTCTTTTCCCTTGTCAATTTTTTTTTTTTAAGATAAAGTACCTTTTGGAAACCTCAACATGAAAACATTCTTGTTTACTGTTACATTTAACTGTCAGATATTCTGAAGGTTTTTAATAAACATACTTCTGCTTTGAGAATAGCCATATCTAGATGGAAAGATGTTTTCAGGTTATAACACCATTTTAGATTGTTTCTTTGAATGGGTAACTCAGAAGTAGCTTATTTTCCTTTCTTCATTCTGCAGCAGGAACAAAAGTGCCTTTATGTTTTCTCAAGACATAACACAGTTTGAAGTGTTTGAAAACTGCACGCTGAAAATCCTCCATTTCTGGTTTTCCATTGAATCCAAACAGTCTGCCAGTGCCTGGTGCTCCAGATACATGCAAATATATGTGCACCTGTCTGCAGTGGAGCTCTTCACATTGATAGAAATGTTGCTGTTTACTTCAGTGATTGCCCATTGAAATAATGATAGTACATTTATATTTAGATAGTAGCATCTATTTCAAATGATCCTGAAGAAYCTGATTATCGTTAAGACTCTCTGCCAGTCATGAGGAATCCCTAGGGATTTCAGTGCATCATGTTTGGATTTTATCACAGAAACAGGGATATGGAGATTTGGGGAATGATCTTTTGAGTCACTTTGCAATCTTCACCACTTTAAAAGGAAAAATCTTTGCTAGTTGTTGAACTACTTTGCAATCTTCACCACTTTAAAAGGAAAAATCTTTGCTAGTTGTTGAACTTAAACATATTTTTGGTAACATGAAGCAACTTCCAATCAAGGTGGGTGACAAGATAGGTGAAAAATGGACTGGACCAGGAGGCTGAAATGGTGGTGGTCAGTGGTGCAAAGTTCACCTGGTAGGCAGTTATCAGTGTCATGCCTCAGGATCTCATACTGGGGCCTGGAGAATGTCAATCTTTATTAACAACCTAAAAAACAGAATGGAGTATCCCAGGAGGTTTTCAGGTGATACCAGATAGTGGAATGGCTGCACAATGGAAAGCAGGGCTGCTACTCAAAGCAGTCAAACAACAATGAGAAAGTGGGCTGAGAGGGGTATGACAGATCCAAGTGCCAAGTCCTATAGATGGGATGGGGAACTCCATTTTCATACCAGGTGGAGGGACAAACAGCTGTAAAGCAGCTTGGCAGAAAAAAAMCCCCAGGGCTATCCTTGTGAAAAGCAAGTTGAAGGGGAATCATCAGCGTGCCCTTGCAGCAGAGAAGGTCAAAGGCATCCTGGGCGGTATTAGGAGGGCTGAGGGAGAGGATCCTTCCTCTCTGCTTAACACTGGATCCAGTGTGGGCTCACCAGTATGAGATAAATAGAGATATACCAGAGTGAGGCTTGTGTAGAGCCACAGAGATAGTGGGAGACTGCAGCACAAGGTGAAYGGGGAGAGGCTGTGAGCTGGGGTCCTTCAGCTTGGAGAAGAGGAAGAGGATTTTTATTTCTGMKTACAGCTGCCTAATGGGGTCATATGGAGGAGCTGGAGCCCRGCTTTTCTCGGATGAAATCAGTGGAAAGATTATAGGCAATGGTCAATATTTCAGATCATTACTATGAGTTCTCCAAAACAGTCATATACACATTCACTTTAGATCTATAAATATCTTTCAAAAATTCTATTTTGACAGGATTCAGGACTGTATGTATCCAAGGAAACTACATCTTTCCCATCAAGTAGAGTTGAAACTGCGTTAATATCACATACATTAATATATATGCCAAATGAAAGAGTTTTTAAAGTATTTTACATATGCACATCTAAACTGTATAATTTTATTTAAACAGCTTAAGTACAATTATTCTGCATTTAGAAATTACTGTGTTCTTTTTGTATATTGAATGTTCTTATGTTTTAATTTGGAGCTTGCTAATCTAAACCATGTGAATCTTTTTCAATGTCAAGTAATCATTTCTAAATATTTTTTTCTAGAATTTAAGACATGAATTTTTTAACAAACACAATTCTAAGCTCATTTAGCTGCATTTGTTCATATGACAAATGATGGAAGAAGAAAACATAAAATTATATTTCTAAAGACAATTCATATTTTTTCCTTTCTTATGCAAGTGGAAATCTTTGGTATAARATCATACACAATGCTTTTAAAGAGAGAGAAAGAGAGGAGAAAAATCTGGGATTACAGCTGTTATGTAACGACCGACAATCTTTAAATCTCTTTTAAGACTGTTGCCTTTTTAATGTTGGAAAATAAGTGTTTACCAGATCCAAGTAATATTTTTTTAGTTGAACTAAATACTTTTAAAGATATTAATAGCCACGGTTGTATTAGCAGTAGAGCCACCAGCCAATTACCGCACCTGATGTTTCCTCTAACTCACAAGTACCACTACAAAGAACAGAGGGTGTGTCCAAGACTAGATCCCTTCTCCATGGCCTCAAAGGTGACAGTACATCCTGCCTCAGCAAGGAAAAGGACTRGTGAAAGCAAGGCTGGGATGCACGGGGCATATTCATTTCTACATCCTAACCATTCATCTTCYGTGATGGGCAGGAGACCATAGGGTGCCCACGTTAATAAAGTGGTGTTAAAAACCTTACAGTGAATTTCATGTAAGAAGATTGCTATGGTATTTTGCTTCAAGTAATTTACAGAGGAAAAATGCCATTTCTTGGTACTTCAAAGAATAATTTCCTTTCAATGTTTTAACTCTTAGCACCTTTTGGCCTTTTGTTTTAAATTGCAGCAGTCCTTTTTCAGGATTTTTCTCTATCTTAGGCATTCTTTTGGAAATGGCAATACTTCTAGAGAAAATACATTTTATTGCTGCTCCAACTTCCAAACTCCAAGGAACAGAGCACATCTAATTTCCTATAGGACAATATATATATTGTACTGTATAGGACAAACAAATGATTTCTTAGAGGCTTATTAAGAGAGCTGAGTGAAAACTGCAAAATAGAACAATAAACAGTTGGTAAATGTAAAAATGAGTGGCTTAGCTGCTACTTTACGCCTCTTCTAGCTTTTAGAAAAGAGCAGCTTACCATTACCATTAGTTCTGCAGAAGAAGCAAAAATATGTTTGGTCCTCAATGAAAATATATTCTCTAAACTATGCCTCTGAAACGAGAATATTTTAAATTCACTGATCTGAGTCCTTATACAACAAGCATTTTGCATGGGACACCACTGGAAAGGAGTTGTTTGGTTCCTTAAAATATCTGTAAGATTTCTGAAAGGGAACTGCTTAAAAAAACTACAACAAACACTTTCTGCTTTCTTTGCACTTTCTGGACTGTGATATTGATGATATTATGAAGTGCATAAACAATGCTTGAAGAAAATAAAATGTAATATAACTAGTATTAGAGTAGCTTATTTTAAAAAAATGCCACCAGGAAAGCATGTAGGTGCCCAGAAAAACCAAACCAAACAAAACATAAAATTACAAAATACAAAACCCCTCACAAAATATTAATGATCTTTCCCTACTATGTTTAGATAGAGTTCCTTTTAAGTAGTTTCCTTTTCATAGCAAACACAGAGATTTGTTGACTAATTTCACATCTCTCTTATGAATACATTCACTCATTCATTCAAAGAACAAAAGCTACTCAGTGATTCTCACACCACTCAGATGCCACCAAAATTTGTCCTATAGGAGTTTTATGAGGAAGCAGTGAGGAAGCCATGAGCACTCAGTGGCACAAAAAAGCACCTATTACCTGTTTATGCCTTCAGCATTTGTCTGGCAAAGCCAGTTGCAAGAGAAAGTAGGTTCCTAGAATAAGCTGCAATCTTCAGGTGTGGAAGCAGAACCCAGAGAGTTTTCCGATGTCTTTTCATTCCACCAAGAGACTGGGCAATCTTTTTCCTACTCTGTTCAACTTGTAGGGGAGAAACGTCATGTTAACTGTTGAGGGGCCAAATTGACTCTTCAGGAGTGTGATATTGTTGTAGCTAAGAAAACCTACCATTTATTTACAAGGTTGGACCAGGGTGTCTCAACTTAAATGATAAATGAAACCCTGAGATCCCRTAAGTGGTGGGGATGGGGTTTGACCAGTGTAGGAGATGCTAAGCCTTCAAGAAACAGCTGCTTACCAAAAGAAAGGGTTAATCTAAGTGACACTTTTTTGCACAAATATCCACTACTAAATATGTTCCTTAACATCTGTTAAAAAACCCCGTATCACTCATTTTGCAGCAGTCCTCACCACTGGTGGTCAGTGAATCCCTCCCATGTATTTTTGTCTTTCTCTGTAAGGGCTTCTCAGGCATTTTTTCATGGCTGAGGACTAATTTTGTATTTCTGTACTCCCTTCTCAGAGTATATGACATGATCCATATATTTAAGTCTTGTACAGGCTAATTAAATAAAATTTTATTGGTCTTTACAATCCGCAGTTGAGATCTGTCATATACAACTGTCATTATGACTTGGGTATTTAATTGAGTCAGAGACCTTCAATCATGACCAAAAGTTTTTCTGCTTGAGAGGAGTAGAGAGCAGCGCAGTCTTTGAGGCTGGATACCTAAGTAACTGCTCCATGGAATAGAGATCTAAATTTGTTGCAGTTTCCTTGTGTGCTGTTGTCGCATTCCATCAAGAGTCGTGAATGCTCATAGGAAAATAGCAAAATGTCTTTCACACTGCACAGGCTATCAGTGTACTGAGAGAAAATTTTGGGGAAGCTAAGCTGGAGAAGAAACACAACATAAAAGCTGGACCACCTGTTGGGGAGCASTGCCTAACTTTCAGAAGTCTTTCCAGGGCTTTCACAGTTATCATGCAGTCAACATTTACATTGCTATTAGAAGAATCCCTTTGTAGACTCCTTCGGCTTTTCAGTATAGTGAAACTGTGTTGGGTAGGTGAGGGGCTTTTTCATTTTGACAGTGTGTGAATGTGCACGCCTGATGAAATAAATTTGGTATGCCAGTTCTAGGATGCCTATTCATTAGTGTCCTCCTGCTGTTCACATTTTATTAATGGAGCAAACCATCACCCCCCTACCAGCAGACACTTAATTCCTTCCCAGAATCCATCTGCTTTCCATGGTCCTTTGAAACCAGCTTTTTATGGAGTCAGCTTTAACAAAGTCTTACAGTCATGGGTCAATTAAATACCAAACATTGTTATTTCACAGCTACAGTTCCTTTAAACTGTCTCTTAGCTGTGATTAATTCTAAGATGATTTCTGGGGAGGGTTGGACAACCAAGTTCCTAGTTTAAAAGAAATTTATTCTTAGAGGAGGTAATGGAATAAAGGTGGAATATGAACTCAAAATGGGAAAATTAAGAGTATGATAGTGGAACTCTCACTTAGACTCTGCTTAGACAAGTAATTGCATTGGCTGCTTATTATGGGGTGTGTGATATTCTAAGGATAGTTTTTAACTCTCATGATGAATATTAACTTAATCAGAGAATGCACATATGCATCTAAGATTTTATGATTTGCTACAAACTTAAAAAAGAATGATTATACATGTACAATTACTTTAGGTGCAACAGAGAATAAGAATATTATAACAATATTTTGAGAATATCCATGACTTTTTCAAGTACCAAAATAAATTATATTCACAGTCAGTTTCTCTTCTAATGACATTCTATTATGTCAGTTATAAAAATACATATTTAAAAAACTTTCTGTATCTCCAATTGTAAGTAAAGTTTTCGACAAATTTAAACTTTACTTTTTATRTCTTCACTTGACTGGTTTAAAAATCACTTTTTATGCCTTCAACATTATGAGTGTATAAAAATATATTCTAAGACTTTATTAAATATTAAAAAGTGTCACTTATATGACCTCCCTACTTCTAAAGGTCACTTTTGTGCTTCAGGTTGGTGTCGCTACTGAGGTAATAATAGCACTTTAATGTATAGAGGGGCATCACTGAAGAGCTGGTGGCAGAAAGTTTAACAGAATGGATGTGGTGGGACCTAACAGCCAGTAGGGTTTGCATTTCATTTGTGCTGAATGCCCAACTTTATCTTCCAGCTCAACATCTGTTGCTGAAGTTTGGAGAATACATGAAAAGATTTGCAGTTCACCTCTAACTTTTTAATATAAATTATTGATTTAACCACTGACATTCAGTTTATTGCTCCCCTGTGTTTGCACTGTCTGGGATTTTTTTTAAGCTAAGACAACTCAATCCCCGGCACTTTACATAGTGGGTAATAAAATGTGAACTGTATCTAAAGTGAAATGAGGTGACCCATAAGTAAGGAGAAAAAAACTTCTGTATTCAGTAACCACTGCATGTGTGTAACTAATGCTTGGATGGAGACTGCTTCATCTTCCTGCTTGATCTGACATTTTATCATTTGAGATCCCTGAAACTCTTACATAGTGCAGATGTAACTCACAGTTCTCGATAAAGGGTGAGTGGTGGGGTTGAATGTACAATTATGTTATTGCCAGTGGATTAGGCAAAATTCTCTGATCTGGACTAGTCTGTGTGTTTGTATCTGGACCAGACAGTGGTGAAGGTTTAGGGGATTGCTCTGGGGTTTGTTTGCATGGTCACTCCCAACACCTGCCTCACAAACCATAATGGACGTCTGCCAGTCTCAGGAGGAACTGCAGTTTGGAAATCCTGAGCACGAAAAACCAAACATGATTTTTCTTTCTGGAGGTAATTCTGTCAGAAGAAGTGAATGTTTCTCAATTGGATAGAAGGGGGAGATGATATTTTTTTCTGGTTTTATTGTAAGAAACTATACATGGTCTATCAATTTTATGCATTAAATTTATGCTATGCCTGCACATGTACATACGTATATGTTTCTTATGAATAAGAAATAAAGCACTCCTTTTTTTTTTTTTTTTAACATCCGGTATCAGCCAGGGTTCTGCTTGTAGTAAAAACAGACTGTGTCTTTGAGCCATTTAGTGGAATGACAGGGATGCCTCTTTCAACTGTTTTATTTTTTGCTAGCGTATGGCTAGACACTCTTTTTGTTACCTTGTGTAATTCTGTAAAACTATTGCTAGAATGTTAGAAAGGAGAATTTATTAACTCCAGGTCGAGATCCATAAACCATATTGCAAAGTCACCCTGTGCTGTCCTGGTCTAGGTAATTCTTGTGTTTGTCTAAGCCATTAAGTTTAAAAGTGTTTAAGAACCGAATATGAGCCGTGACCCCTGGTGCAAATACTTATACTCTGGTATTACATTCTGCAAATGCAGGGGTTTGTAAGTAGCAAATATGTAACCAATATCTTGAGGTAAGATGGAGGATTTWTCACTACAGGAAAAAATAATTTCATCTCCATAAGCATTTACATACAAATCCTGAATATAGATGGGGAAATAATGGATAGTCTTAAGCAAAGGAAATAAAGGACTTGGGAACAGAGGGAGATGATTTGATATGTGCCTAGTACATTTCACTGTACTTTAAGTAGTCCCTGCTTTTCTTCGTACTGTGAAGGTCTAGCAAAGTAATACCAGTCTGCACATTATAATAACAAGAATGAGGTTTGATCATATTTTGGATCCAATGACCATACAAGTCAGAAATCTAGATTTTTTTTCCTCCGTTATTTTTTTGTTCAACATGTCTGTAAGAACATGCTGCTGCTTAAAACAGCCTAGTCCAGGTAAAACTTCAATGCCCAGGTGCACCATATGTCCATAMTTTATTTCAAAACCAAGCATGTTTATTAATCAGCTGCTAACTAATAAAATCTAAAAAAATAAATTTGTAGTCTCCCATGCACTATGCTGAATTGAAATAAGAAGAAATCTGAACATTTTTCGTGTTTGAAAAGTTCAGTTTTCAAAGAGTGAGTTATGTCATTTTATTGTCACATGTTTCAATTTAGTAAGGAAAATATTTACATTTAAGAATAGGAGGCAATATGCTGGAATGTAAAATAGCAAACATCATGTTGTAATCAATACCTGGAGGTGACTGTTGCTACATTAGTCATAACAATRATATTCTCAAAATTATGTATGCATTGTACTGCAAGTCGCATATAGCATAATCTTCTCAAAAAATTCATCAAGACCCTCATATTCCTTCAAACATTTTTTATATTAACAGTCTACATTTTTGACCAGTTGCATTGATTCAGTATAGTGGTGAAATGCATAAACATTTTAGCATCTAAATACTGGTTCATCCTCCAACCGGGAGTAAATGAATCTAAAAAATTTGCGAGTGAAGTAACTGAAAACTGTGGTGTTACCGTTAGTCTTTGGCTAATGCTACCTTATTGTCTTTTGAGATATGGCAAATTTTCTCCAGGTTCCCATCTTTCTTTTGAGAAGACAGTTCTGTACGCTGATGAAAATGAATGCGATTATTTATTCCACAGGTATTTTATGGAGAGCTATCAGGCAAATAGCAATTTGTGTGATGACTTGTGTGTTGCAGCTGAATAGACCAAACATTTATTTCTGTTTGTGCTGTTAAAGTAGGAAAAKAATCTTTAAAAAAAAAAAAAACCAAAAAAACCAGATTCTTCTTGTTCAAATCACAGTAAAGCTGTTTACTTTATAAGAAAGTGCTCTACAAAAACTGTAACTTCAATTGTAAACAGTGCCCCCTGCAACGTACACAAACAAGCCACCTAATCATCAACATGAAATTGCATTTTAACCATAGCAACCTGAACACTTACCCTCTGAAATGCTTCATTAATGAAAATATCAGGAGAATTCTTTGCATCTAGATTAGAGTAATTTAGAAATATTTAGTATTTCAATTTCAAGCTTCTAAATTCTAGGCCATCATTCACTTTGGCCATTTAGCTTGTTTTATTTTTGTTTTTATTCTATATATTTCTGCATTGATTTTAATTTTCCTTTTAAACTTCTTGGCAGAACCTAAGTCTAAACAATTTTTAAGAGATTCTTTTAAATGTTCTGTGCTTCGGGTAATTCGGTTGTTTGTGAGGTTTTTACATCTACAACTACATGAAGTAGAAATCTAAAATAAAATAAAATGCAACCAAAGAAAATGAAAATCAGCCAAAATACTATTTTTTGTTTTAGTACTTATTAGTCTTCCTTGCTGAAGAAAAAGACTAACTCTAGATTCTTCTCTTTTGCCTTTCCCTATGTACATGTTTAACGTCTTGCTTGAAATCTGGGGCCTTGCGCTCAGGACGATATGCCAAGAGCACAGGTTTAGTAGTGCAAGGCATTTGGCAGCAGTACCAGTTTTATCATGTCCCACATCTCATGATCTGTTCTTACCTCTTGCACCAGCAGCATACCATTCTAAAACAAGAAAAATTAATCTGCTGTCCCCTCTTCCTCCAAATCCTCCAAGCAGTAGGTAATACAACAGTTCAGCTTAGCTGCTGGAGGGGAAATGTTTGACAACATTTGCAGATGATTCAGCTGTGTTCTGAAGAAGACAGTATCACAGAATCACAGAATCATTTAAGTTGGAAAAGTCTTCTAAGATCATTGTCCACCACTGAACCATGTCCCTAAGTGCCACACTTACATGACTTTCAAATACCTCTGGRGATGGTGACTCAACTGCTTCCCTGGCAGCCTGTTCAAATGCCTGACCACTGTTTCAGCTCATCTTTCCTTATTTGAAAATTAAAATAAGAAATGTGTATTAGATATTAGAGAAAGATTAATCAGCTAGTGAGAGAACCAGAAGTCAGATCAAAGATTCCACTGTTGTTTTATTTCTAGTGCTTCTGACATTGCAAAAGCTTGAAGAGGTCATCGTGTTCCTGTTTCCTTGGTTTAGGGAAAATTAAGTTCCTGCTCTGCATTTTTCTCAAGGAAAATATGTTTTCTTTGAGAAAGTTTAAAGTTTTGCAGGTCCAAATTTTTTAGCCCTTTATGTCTTCATATTACTTTTGATAATCATGAATATAAAAGCAGTACAAAATACATTTTTTCCTATGCTTGTATATCTGAGAGGGCACAACTATACACATATAGGATAAAAAGAACTCTTGACTGAAAGAAGCATGAATGGAAAATATTTGTTCATGTTTCCTACGAAGCACAGGATTAAGAAATCCCAGATTTCCTTCACCATCCTTAGTTTCGACTTGTGGCACTGAAGAGAGACTTTTCCTTCCTTCAGTTTATCTTTTCAAACTGCAAGAACCTTCAGTGGAGTAGATGATAAGTACAAAATGGTTTTAGGAGTTCTATTTATTGAGAAGAGTGGTGAACTGCTGTATTTATACTGAAGTCTGTAGAGAGAAACTCCTGATGTCGAAGGTCATTGGTCCTTGGTCCAACGCTGTGTTGACCTGTCCCATTTGGGTGAAAAGTGGACAAAGGGAAGCCTGGTTGGTGAGTGCCTGGTGGTGGRGAGCTTGTGCTACATTCTGCATGATATGACCAGCTCACACTCATCTCACTGGTGTGTGCTTTCCTGAACAAGGCATGAACAAAAAACTATGAAGATTGATTACCTTGTGGCTTTCTTATGAGAGATGAAATTGATAGCAGCTAAAATGTGAAGAGAGTCTAATCAGAGTGGAATGAGGTATCAGGRGAAATTATGACAAGAAAGCAAACACGTGTGAAGAAAAGAAATGAAAGTTACATTTCGAAGGCTAAAACGAAGTGAGAGGATGATTCTTAAGTCAGTCTTTCTATTAATTTTGCATCACATTCTGAGAAAGCAAGCAATGTCACAGCTGTTTTGGTTTGGAACTAGGAACCTTGTGATATCTGTCATGCCRTAGATGATATATGGATTGGGTGGAGGCTCTGTGCTTGGGAATGATGGCAATTTGGCCTATTTTATCTGTCTTATATTGCGGCTTCTGCTTCTCGTGGTTCTGAAAAAAAAACCATTGCTCACAAAAGAAAATGAAGCAAGAATGGAATTGCACAGGCCTTGTTCTCTGCAGTGCATAAAGCTATACATTATGTTGGTGATACACAAGCATCTGCTCATGACTGGAAAAGCCAGTAGACTGTAGTGTGTACCAAAATAAGTGAAAAGCTTTCCCAGCTGAGTGGCAGTGCAGAGGCTTTTACGCAGCTCAGGAAGAAGCTCAAAGCTTTTCTTGAAAAAATCCAATTTAATGTTAAAGCTTTTGTTGCGTTCTTATACATGGCTTATTCGTGGAGCACTGTCCAAAGCCAAAATAAGTATCTCAGCACACCTTCTTAGAATCTGAAAGTCATATAGAGATKTATAATATTAGAAAGTAAAAGATTAGTCCAGTTTAATGCTGGCCACAATAAGATACACTTAAGATAAATGCACCTTCAAAACATGACCATTTCCTATTGTCAGAGGTGTTCTTTCTCTATGTTTTAACACACACTTTTATCACAAAAAAAATTTAGAGATTTAATATAAAGATATTTGAAAAGAATTATACAAGTACCAATCGTTCCCCTGAATTTGTTAAACTTGCTCCTTGTTAGAGGGTATTATGATAAATAAGATGTATAACGCTTGATAATTTCTGAGGGAGGACGTGATTTTAACATCAGCTATGTCTTTTATTCTAAGAAACTGTTCATTAGTTGTAGCAGTAGAGCTTTGAAAGCTTTATGCATTATGAAAACCAAAAAATATTAGCTGCCATCCAGACTCATAATAGTGCCTGATGTAACAAAAAAATAGGTTATAAGGCTGCAAAAACCAGTAGCCATCAACTCAACAGGAAAAACACAGAAGCAACACCTCAAAACAYTGCTACATTATCTCCCAAATGTGTAGTTAATTTGCGCTGCATAAGAATAATTCAAGTACGAGCCTTGGAGATTATCATAATTTAAATGTGTGAGAATTCCCAGCTTCTTGAGGAAACCTTGATCCTGTTAAACAGAAAAATTTTATCCTAAGTCTCAGTTTGTCTTCTTACCTGCAGTCATATCCAATCTCAACTCTGGCGAAGAGCAGAGCGTTGCTGGTGTAAATGAGGGGCAAACGTTGCCTGATGCACTTAATCAGAAAAACATTGGCTCTCAGATTCACCCAAGGGTGATGCGTGTTACGTTCCTGGCCAGTGCGACATCGCACATATTTTTGCATGCCAAATTGCATCAGGCTGCCATGGAGAGCAAACAAGTGAAATAACAAGTCCCCCTGGCATGCTGTGGTATAAAATCTGTGACCCAGATACTCCTAGCTCTGCACATAGCACGGTTCAGAGCTAGAGGGGCGAAAAGACAGCTTTATTCTGCTGGAACCTGGTCTGCTTAAGACAGGTCCTCGGGGAAAGTACCAGGACCTTGCTTGTACTGGGATACAGGAACTAGCAATCACCAGACCATGGGAAATTCCTGGCCAGTTCTTTTTCCAAGGGACCAAGGTCCCTTTCCCAACAGTTAACCTGTGTGAAATGGTGACCTCTGAGAGTAACTGCATTGGCTTTGAGACTGTGGGGACACACATTCTAAGRTATCATTTCAAAACTCTAGGAAAACATGGAGGGAAAATGAACATGTGGCATTGACATTCTCTAGTGGAGTGTCAGGATACAAGGAATGTGTTGGAGAAAAGTGGTTACATTCTTTCTCATAAGCCAGTAATTTTTCGAGACAAGGACATTTTTCCACCTATTTCCTCATAAATTAGTCTCTAAGTTGTCCCAAAGTAAAGCCTAAGGGCAGGCAGACTCAGCCATCTTGATGGTGCCAACAGAAATGTACCAGTGCATTAAATTTTCCTTCAGGGAAAAATCTGAGAAACCCAGAGAGGCCAGACTAGCTCTGGAATGTCCTTGGCAGGAGGGATTGATCTCCTTTGTGTTGTGGGTGTTTGTGTATTTTCATCATTATTAGGGTCCTGATTCAGAAAGGTAGGGAAACCTTCCCACAACTTTCAGCACAAGAGGATTTTGAAGTGAATAACCTCAACTAGAATACTGCTCTGAAATACTGGAGAGCATCTKCTATTTCTTTGTATTCCCAGATGAAATAACCTCCAATACCCAAAGTCATGTTTCTGCTTAAAAGTATCTGGCTGTTCTGCAGTCAGYTGTAGTTTAACCTTTAGATTTGATGCAGTCTGTGTGACTGTCCTTTAATAAATATTTAATATACACAGCACATTCAGACAGTTTTGGTAAGCAAGTCTACGGGTTCTGCAAACATAGCCAAGGTGTTGCCACAAGAAGGGGGAGATGTGAGAATGTCAGTATTAGAAGTGCATTACAGTTAAACCTTCTGGATTGTGTGGGTGGACAACGAGCTTCAGGATTCTCATTGTAAATATAACATACTCTATTTGTCTAAGCTTTCAAATAGCTGGGAGTACAGGTGATTTCAGTTACAATATAAGGAAAATAAAAGCTGTACCTCACAGGTCATTCTATACCTCTGCATACTGGATTTAAGAAAAAAAGATAGCCTCAAAAATAAGTTATTCTGAATTGTCCTTGACAATTGTCAAAGACTAATTATTCTGCTAATGTTGTGTGACTTACTCAAAGGCTATTTTTACCATGAAATTTTCCTCACGATGAGAATGCTTCATTCTGCTTCAGTAGTTAGTCCTTGAAACGCAGGTCCTAGGTTTTGAAATTTTCAAGGGCTTTCTAAAATGCAGACCAGTTTACTTTGTAACTGAACTGATTCTCTCTCTGTCTCATGGCATTCAACAAAAGCAAGTTTTTATAAGCAAATGCAGAAAATAACCACAATGCCTTGATTTGAATCTGTATGTACTTATAAATACACGAACATATGCAAAATAATAATATTGTATGCATTTGAAAATATCTAGGTCCTCTGTACAAGGTATCAGAACACAAACATTTATTAGTAGATCCAAATATAATTATACTAGATCAAATATAATTATACTAGATTTTCTTCTCTTTTTATTTAATGCAAGTGTTTTGTTATGAAGGTAGTAGTAGGATGTCTCAGTGTCAACAAGCGCTCCTCGAATGGTGCAATCAGGCAAAAGCTCTGCTGATTTCATGCAAAACATTTTGATCACCAGCAGGCGATTCATAATTTACTTTTCTACTGTGGGCATTTTGTAAGGCACACAGAACTTTCTGGGTGACAGCGAATATTCATATATTTAGAATAGGGATTGAAAATTCTAGGAACATTTTGGGAGCAGTTTCTGAACAACGGCCATGTTCTTCTGAGGAAGAAGTCTCTCCTGCATTTGCAATACTGCTTACAATATTGGGGAAAAGCAAATCCAAAGTGCACGCAACAAAAAACTTGTTTGCTGTGCTCTAATGTTGGGTGAGGATTCCTAGACAAGCATCTTCACCTAATTCTGTTGAACTCCCATGAATTCCTGGACATATTTTTTGTTATTCTGAAAATCTTATTTATGTTTCTTTGTGTACGTGGGGGTGGGTGGGACGAGGGATTTTGGAAGGGTACATAGTTTGCCTCTATGCAATATTTTTTTAAGAAAGAACTCAAGTGGGAAATAATAGTTGGTCCAAAAATTCTGAGTCAAAGTCGTTTATTTCTTTCGTGCATTCAGGCAATATTTTTCTTCAGGCTTGTTGCTTCATACCCATATTCAGTTATGAAYAAAAATTTTGAAACACTTAAAACTGCAGGATAGAAAGAGTATGGTGGGGAAAGGTGACACTGGAATCGGTGTTATYGTTATTGTGCTAATACAAGATCCCTTGATGAAGAGTTTATCACATTCCTTTTGAAGCTGTACAATAAATCAGCCTCGCTCTGGAGAGGTTTGAAAGGGTGTAAACAAGGATGCTGTACAAAAATTCCTGGGGGATATTTACTAACCTCTTCTCTAAAGTCATCAATCACTTCAGCTGGGCCAAACTGACAGTGTCTGGAGGTCACTTGGTTAGTAAGACAGAATTAACCCTTTCCACCATGTCATACTTTGCAGTCATTAACACCCATATCAGATTCTCAGCTACTAATTCTTATCTTTAGGAAAACTTGTACACCATCATGAAAGTAGAAATTATAAATGGTGGCTTGAAAGTTTGGAATGAAGAATGATGAATTTCTGTAGCTTGCCATACTTTCTTATAATTGAACCAGTAATTACAATATTACGATATTTTTATTGCAATATATTTACAATGATATGCCAAGTTGGAAAGGGTGATGTTAAATTTAGGTTAAGACTTAACTTTTCTTACATTAGAACTGTTTTGGAAGCCTGAGGATTGTTTTGCAGGAGGCCATGGGTGAATTAAGGCATCTGAGTGGGGAAGTTGCAATAGGAGTATTGACATATAAAACAGTGGATTTATGGGCCTGAAGTTAAGATAAGCAATATTAAACACCTCACATTCTGCAGTTCAGATAAATAGAGCAATTCTTGTGTTATCTGTTGCAGATAAGCAGGTCTCTGAGAAATGTATTGTTGCAATCATCTGTATTCAATAGCTTCCAGCTAGATCTGTCCATTTGGTACTGAACCATGTAATGCAGYCTGTGGATCTAGAGGGCACATGAAACTGAGTCACAGTTCTTAAATCTTTCGCACTTTGTCTTAGCATGGGTCAGCATTTCTTTTAACACTGCAGTCTGGTGAAAATGTTCGTCTGTTAGTGGGATTACTTAGCTCTGTCAGGGTTAACGTCTTTGTTTTTAAAGGCTTGTTTCCTGAGGTAGACTGTAGATTAATTTCGTGGCTTCTCACACTACCTGCTCTTTAAAGGTAATGACTTTCAATTGAACTCTTGCTTCACCAAACTTCTGTAAGGGAATTCTSTCTTTTATTATAAAGGGGGCCCTAAGATTCTCACGAAACTGTAGCTTTGATTTTCTTACCAATCATATTCTGTAAGCCAGTCTCGGCTCTACCCTCTCAAAAAGGTACATTTTGTTCCTGCACATCCTCTTATGCCTGGAAAAAAATCATTATTTCAAATAGAAGGAGTTCTTTACATCAGTCTTCATGTCCTGAGCAGCCTAGAAAGACATGGCTTAAGGTAAAAAAGCAAACACCTGTACTTGAGATCAAAGATTTGGGGAGTATCTGTGCTTCCTTTACAAATACCACAAGTACTAGATATATAGTTAAAACTAGCCCTAGTAAGAGTGAAAGCCTTATGCTAAAAGYTCAGTTTTAACTTGCTGCTCCCCAACTTGCGATCCATTTAGGTGTGTGGAAAGACTGTGACTGACTTAATTAGCAAGTTTTAAAAATGAACCATTATTTAATCACAACATTCTAGAAGGAAAAAAAAAGGCAAAAAAATAATTAAGGAAAGATGTTAAAAGTATTCTTTAAAGTGTTTTACAAATTTTATCAGCTAGGTGACRTCTTCCTAGGGGAGGAAGACTTAAATTTGTTAGCCTGTTAATTTATGTTGTTTATCTTTTAATTTCTGATCAATTTCAGTCTTCAAGAATTTCTTAGAGTAAAAGTCCAGCCATAGATCTCCAAAATAAGTTCTGATTTGCTGTTGTGCTCACACTGACTAGCTTCAAGTTTTATTGTATGYTATCCAAAATGTAAATTTGATAGAAGAGTGGAAATAGTTACAAAGCTTGCTTTATGTAGCACATAAACCACCAGCTTCCTTTCCAGTGGATGGGAATACACCTGAGTATGGATAGCCACCAATATCGATAACCTGTTTGCTGCAATACGTATGTGGAAGGCATTGGCATTTCTAAATGATAATTTAGTTTTCCTTTCCTTAGTCCAYGCAAGACCAAAGAGAGTCCTTCTCTCTTACTCAGGCAGCGGATAAGGCTGCAGGCTGTGAGTAGGATTGATGAAATTTCCTATGTGTCTTCTCTTCCAAGAGCTGCTTCTTATTTACTGTAGTGAACCTGGATATGAGAAGCTGTGTGGAGTGTGCTGAGGGTGCTGATGAAAGATGGTCAAACAGTTGGGATGATCAGTAATGTTTATGTTTGCATCAAAGATGCRCATTTCTTAATTGGAGCCTAAACAYTGCAACWTTTWTGTGGAGATTAATTCACCCAAAAAAGAGATTCCTGTAAAGCTCTGGAAGTTCAACACTTAAATGTCACATTATCACCATATTTCCATTTCCTCAAATGCAGAATAAGGTGTATCTGAAGCCAAAAACTGAAAACCTTCAAGAAGGACTACAAATTGCTGTCAGTACTGACATCTGCCCAGAGGAAACCATTGTAGTTTCACTTTTTAATGACATGTTTCAATTCATACTCAGACCTATTTATACAGGAAGGAAAAAGAACAGTTAAAGAAGCACAARCTGTGTATATTTATATATACATAGATAAAAGGATAAAGATGATGTTATGTATTTTAATTACATAAATTGAGAAAGGTGTGTGGTATCCATTTTACTGATAGAAATTAGTTGAAGTAAATGAAACCACGGTTGTCTGGAAGAGGCCATTTTTCATCTAAAGAAGCATTTTCTACATATAATGAAAGAAGGARTACAGTTTGATTCCCAGATAGAATAAAAAATCTTCAGGGATCAAGTTAGTAATCTCTTTACTGCAGAGTTGAGGATGTTCTGCCCTGTTGATAGAGGTTCAAAGAAAATCTCAGAAGTGGTGATGCCCATGCAACTTTGTTCTAAGTTTGCTACACATCCTTYTTCCATGTTTCTCCTCTCCTCTGAAGTCTCAGTCTTGTCTTTTAGTTACAATTTTGCAGCCTTTAGTAGAAAAAGTTCCCCAGACTTAGTGGATAAGCAATACCATCATTCAGTTATAGACGTYAGCACTGTTTTTAATATTGTTTAGTGATCTATAGCCCTGCAAACCAACAGAAATCCTGGAAACTATCCTGATTTCTCTCCCATCTTCCCTACTACTCCTTGAACTGTACTTCGTGAAATGTGTTGATTTGAACTTTCCTGTGCTAGCTTAGCAAATCTAACTTGGATAAGTTATTCAGAAACAAGGGTTCGCACTAAAGTTTCACTCCTGCAACTTTGAATTTTTGTCAAGTCTCTCAGCTGGAATATCTGATGTACAAAACAAAGTGGTAGTTGCAGTAGAAACCTACAGAAAATAATGGATTAATGTTCCTCAAGAAAACAGGACCTTAATCTGCCCTTCTTGAAATAATTTGAAGTTTTGCAATTATTTATAAAAAACATGRTTGGGGTTGTGTGTGAATAACTTGGAAGAGGCTTTAAAATACTGTAATGGTACAGCATTGGTAACTGGTAATCTTTCCCCCCTCCTCACAGCATTCTGATTATTTCTGTATCTGGTTTTGATTTTTTGTTCCATTTTTAATGTGGCTAGAGCATCACATTTCAGTCAATTACAAGAGTATATATTTTGTTTCCTTCTAATGGTTTCTCATATCTTTCCAATGCACTGTAGCTATATGATATCTCTTAATTGCTCGAGGTCATAAACATACAATACCAAGACAGACAGGCAGAACTTCACATTAAAAATCTGAATTGCACACGTCCACATGAAACAGCCTAGAAAAGGCAGATCTTATTTCTAAGATGCATCAGAGTTGCCCTCTACCTCTTCTTTGTTCAGTTAAGAYTTTTATATGTTGATAATGCAGAGATGCTGAAAAACAGGAAGAGATCAAATAATTTCGTAGTCACAGTTCACCATTTCTTTCAAGCTTTCATATTCAGCAGGTGTTAAAATGGGTTTAACTCCTGTTTTACATATGAGGTCATATTTAGTGTTCAGTGAAGTGAATAAGAGGCTTCATATTAGTTTCAATACACATTGGATCAGATTATCAGACATTTGACACATGACATTCAAAATGGGTCATATGTGATTGCATGCTAGAATAAAATTATGAAAATTATCATACCTTCTGCCAGAAGCACCAGGAAAAACAAAAAAACTAAACTAGCAGACATGCTTTTTTTATTGCACATATGATTTTAAATGCTACAAAATACAACAACYTTGAAGGTTGTGCTTTTGGAGATAATTAATATGTTCAGAGAAATGCTAAACTTCAAAAGAATCGTATTTTCAGGGAAAATAATTAGTATGTGTGCGCCACATATACCACAGTATAGTCTTAAACAACAAGAATTTCTCAAAACATTAAATAAGTAACTTTTACAGGAGATTAAACATTCCAATTATTGGAATTTTGGGTTGCACTCAGTGATGTTTTGTTTATTTTGCRTATGTCTTATGGGGAGCTCAAGGTCTTAAAACGAGAAGAAAATTTTGAATCATAAGTTATGACCACTAGAAATATGTATTTATTCCTTTGGTATTTAAAAACATCAAAKWTTTTTTTTTTTCAGTGACATAGTATGATGATGTCAAGATCTTAAAAAAAAGACCATGATATTAATGAGGCAGAAGGCTGGTTCGATGGATGAACTGTTGATAATATGTCATTCTCACACAGCAAGTAGTTTTTCTTAAGGTATTAGGAGGCACTAATGCCTCAGGTGTTTTCTCATGGAGACATAACTCTAAAATAATCTGAAACACTCCAAGTTTTTTATTGCTAATCTGTGAAACATGAGAAGTGACCAGCTCATTAATTACTGTAATTCRCTGGCTGCACTCAAGAATTATGACAGGTTTTTAGACTTAAAAACATTTTGAGTAAATGCAACTTGATATATTAAAAGCCTTTAAAATGGACAATCTCCTAGAAAAAAGATATTACAGACAGCCTGCTCACTTTGATGGACTGTGTATAATGAGCCTTTACAAACATTCTTTATCCAGCAATGTCTAAAAGGGCTCAGTTTAAGAAGTAGCCCAGTGTTGAAGAAAGTTGGCAAATGTATGACATATGAAATAGTTGTGGTGGTTTGTAGTTTGATGTCTACTAACATTTGCAGAGGCAAGGAATCCCTTTAGAAATAGTGGAGGAAGAAGCAGGAATAGGTGATTTAGAAGCAGGTTTGGTCTGAGGTAGACATACACGGAAAGATTAATTTGAGGGAGTGGAGAGGCTTGACAGGTGTTCTTTTGGAATTACCAATATTTTCCTCATTTGCTGCCTACTGGGAGTACTACAGGGAGTGGGCTGCTCTTCCACAGGGAATCTCTTCCATGCCCACCAGACCCTGACCAAATACCATCTCGCAACCTCTGAGGTGTCTTCCTCTTGCACTGAGCAAGGATTGCAGGGTCTCACACAGCAGCACTGTGCCAAGCACCACTGCAGACAGGAGATGAAAATGCAGGTGTCTGTGCAGTAGCTCTCAGCAAAGAAGGTTTTCCAGCAGCTAAAAAGTATTTGAGCTGACACTGTTAAAAAAAGGAAGCCTATCACTGTTTTGTCAGTTCTTGACCTAGTTTCAAGTCTAAAACAAATGCTTGTTTTAGGCTGGTAGGCAGAAAGAGGAAGTTATTCAAGTGTTTTAAAACCTAAAAGAAGAACAAATAAAATTCAATTTAAAAARTCATCTGGGATGTGAAGAAAAAAGACTTCAACTTTATTTAAACTTTATTTGCCTTAGAAGAGATGAAAATTCCTGTCCCACTGYGGACAAGTGGGATATTCTTCTCCATTCTCATTTATCTCAAATGCCAGAAAAGAGTAGGATCACTGAGAGGTAAATAGGTGTATTGGAAGAAAAAGAATATAAAAGCTGAAAACTGACATAAAGAAACAGACAATTTAGTCAAGAATTAATATGCAAGTGTTGCTTCTGTACAGTTCCATTATTGAAAAAATTTTGTCATTCATTTGTGAAGTGTCACAAGTTCTTCTGTCCTCATTCGGAATTTATGAATTATCCTAATTTCCTCATTTATGAATTTATTATGATACTGAGTCCTCTCAGAACTTTTACAGTACATWTCTAACTTGATCTGTTTGGAATGCTACAAGGCTTAGCCTTAATTATTGACTTGTGGGGTAGTAATGCATTTTTAAGAGCACTTGCAACATCCCTGTAGTGTATTTTGCTCCAAATCACAGACATGTACGTTTGTCCCRCCTTTTACTTTAGCGGGGTTTTGATTCCTTTTAACCAGATCGAGTGATGCTGCATTTTGCCCAGCTAGATTTTCTCTTCCTGCCGTACTGTATTGCACCTACAGGCGTGCCCATCAGGAGGGGGTAGCTAGGAGATACCTTATCTATGCCTTGTAAGACTTTTGTTTCTGCACAGTGTCGGGTTTTAACTTTGGTGTGATGCTGAGCTGCAAGCACAGTGTGAATTTAGTCCTACCTGAGACAGACGCAGGGAGCACAGTGGTCTCCTGGTCTGTGAGCGTGTGGAGGCTGCCATCCACTCTTTGCCAGAAGTGGAGCTTRGCTTTGGTTTCAGTCCCACCGGGGAAGAATGAGAGATAGCAATTTCTTTAGAAGACACTGTATGATTTGGAGTTGAATTGTTATCTTTTAGAGTGCACTGAATAAATAACTTTTTGCTACAATGAATAAAAAGAATGAAAGGAAAAATGACCTTAACTGAAAAGTTGTAATGCAGCATATCTACGTTTCTCTTTTRATTTTATCAGAGGCCTGAAGCTTCAATGTTTCTAAGATTAGTCGGGCACAGAGTGTTAAGTATCTTCAATTTGAAAATTTTAATTAATTGTTATTCCTAAAAGAATTGGCAGATTTTGGATTCCTTCTGTATTAAATTCATTTCCTAATGAGTCAGTGTGGTAATTTTGGGAAGGATGCATTGTAATTTTCATGCATATCAAAATATAGAGACACTAACTGCAGCTCTGAAACAAGTTAGTTATAGAGCTATCCACAACCTTCCTCTACTCTGTATGTGTTTAAAGAGAAAGAGATTATAAATTCATAAATCTATGCTTAATGTTACTTTTTACTGGAATTTTTTTGAAGATAACTTTCTAATATACCTGGTAAACAAATAAGCATTTTCATATTTTCTGTGATTGCCAGATGCTTGCCCCTAACTTCCAAAGATACATATAGCCCTTTTATTCCCCCGTAAATTCATGTGTATCTGGATAAAAGCTGTTTTCTAGCTGTAAATGCATTGTCCATATGGCTAAAAAGCTGTTAAATGTCTGGAAGATTATCCASAGCATCAGTGCAGTTAAGCTTTATGTTCAATGAAGTGTCATTATTTTTTTCAGGATAGTAAAAATCAAGGAATATTAAATGGAAACAGATAAAAAAGTSTTATTACAACAGCCCCTTAATCAGCCAGTTTGATTTCCCTTTTGATCTTTTCAATTAGCCAATAAACTGTCTTTTAAGTTAAGTTGTTGGGCAAGTACATCATGGAAAATCAGTTGTTTGAAAGGATTTTAACAAACTCTCATCCATTTTTACAAATGTAAATGTGCTGTAACCCTTAGCCAACTGACTAAGTAGCCATCTGCTGTATAGATGATCACTCTGATTATGCGCAGACAGCAGGTCTCTACCGTAGGCTTTATTTTATTTATAAGGCTATATACATTGGCTTCCATTCTAATTAGATTTTGCACAGCTATAGTAATGTAGGAGGTACTTTAATAAATGCTCAACAGCATCTATGACTGTGCCAACTTGGCTTAATATAATGAGATGTCCTTTACAGAAGTGTTCCAGAAGGGATTGTAAAGGCATTGTAAAGGAATTGTTTACCACTTGGTCTTACAAGGAGTTAACCAGGATTCTGTAAATGCAGAGGTTTGTAGATGAAAATCACAGGCTGAATTTCAACTTATACTGCACTATAAAACTCACGTAAAACAAACCTGTGCTGATACGTGGCTTTACATATTAATCATCCTTGCACAGAACTTGTTTTCTCAGATAACACCATCTCAGATTAATTGCAATAGGACCCTAAAACACATTTTTGAATGTGCAACTAATAGCTGCAGGACTGTTTCAACTCTTTTGTTGCTCTGGAGGTATGCGATTCAAGTCTCCAGAAATCACAACTGCAAGACATAGTTGCAGGGAGCCCAATTTTGGTGAATATACGCTGAAATTGTAATGATTGTTCTGTGTCAAAGCCAATAAGCCTAGACTTCTTGTTTCTGTTTAGCTGGCTTTCATGCTAGAAATTCTGATTCTYAATGAGAGCAATCCATCCTTTAACTGGAGTAATTACACAGTTTTGAGACCCTCTATCAGAGAGGTTAGTTGTTAAAGAGACAGTATCAAGAGGCTGAGGACCTCCAYGCCAGTTTCAYTAGATGGAAAATTTTCCAGAGTGTTTGTTATTCCACTGCAAGTCCTGCTTGTAATTTTTTCTAAATGTCATTGAAAATTTCAGTGAGAGCAACATTGTGCTTCTCAGTGGGAAGAAGAAAATGCAGTTGTACATAAAAATGGGTAACTGACCAGACAGAGTGAAACATCCAAAAGAAAAACTGTGTTGCGGTTTTAGCTTTTTATGTCCTATTTGTTTCGGTAAGTAAAGGTGAAATTTGCTAGTGTGCTAAAGAAAGGCAGTGCCACTTCCACAATGAGATTTTCTTGAATGAATACTTCATAATAACTCACCACAAAGACATCATTGACAATAATAAAACCCATTTATATAATTAAAAGTGCTATTTTCCCCTTACTTACAGAAAAAAAGGTCAAAGGAAAATATGTGCAAGCCTGAAAATAAGAGGTAGATAATAAACACAAACAAATCTCCGGTCTGAATAATACTAGTCAAGTTGAACATGTCTAGGTATTAGGTAATAGCTTTAATTTGCATTAAAATAGGTTCTAAAACTKCATTACAGAACTACTACATGATAATGTCATGTAGACTGTCAAACAGGGAATAAAAAGGTTTAGGACATTTACTACTTATTTATAACTAGCTAAATGGCAGCATCTTTAGCTTGCCAAGAGGGAAGCAACACCACACACATGCGATACAGCATGATAGAGTGTAATCATAGCTGAGACAAAATGTAAGCCTCTTAATGTAAAAAATACCTGATTGGTTTAGCACTGCTGCCAAAAATAAAGACAGTGTGGGCTGCTGGGTAATCTGGATGTGCAAGCAACGAGAAAAGGAATAAAAAAAAATGGCTTAACTATTCAAAGTGGTGCCAGATTATTAAATTTTAAAAAACATTATATTGATTCAAATAATTTCTCCCTTCACTTTTTATTGTCTTGCCTTTCAAAACTGTAATTTTGTGATAATCTTCCCAATCAAATTACTTCTTTGTGTAATTATGCCTTTTCCACYGTCAGAGTTTGACAGCTTCTCTCTAGAGTGATGCATTACATTGGAGAGATATGGAGAGGGAGAGCCTGCTGAGCTCTTCCGTGTGGTGGCAGGTTTGGTGCAGCACAATGGCAGCGTGTAGGGTGCAGTCCATGGCCTTGGAGCCTCACAACCTGCTCAAAGGCAATCACTTCATTTTACTGCTCTATTAGTTTAATAGGCTGGGGAAGGAAAGAGCTGGGGAAGTAAGAGCAGTCCTTTATRCTCAAGCAGGTTTCCAGGAGAGAAGTATTTCCCTAGAGATATTTTTTCTTTACATCCTTTAGTTTAATAATTTCTGTAAGTTTAATTGTTTAATAATTTTCCTTTAGTTTAATTGTTTCTGTAAGACACCAGCAGATGGTCTCTACTTACTGAGAACATCTCTGTCTTCTTTTGCTTTTCCCCCCCTGTGTCCTCACATCTGTGTCCTCACTTTCTACCTCAGATACCTCTTCAGCTATAAATGCTACCATGCATTGCAATGAGGCAATTGAAAGTAACATCTAATATTTAACTGCTTTCTGGGAATAGGCAGAAAATTAATAGGGTAAGTGAGTGAGTRTGCTTCAAAGAACAAAAGAGGGAAATAGCACTTTCCAAATCCCAGAAGCTGAGTGCAATTGCTTATATTATTGCAGCTGAAGGGGAGTGGGGTAGGGTGGCGGRTGGTCTGTGTGTGTTTGTGTGTGTAATTGCATCAGTGCTATTAAGTGCTTATGATTAATTTTTTCTGTTTACTGATGTATCTCTAAACCTAGCATAATTAACTCCACCTCTGACACGGAACTCAAAAACTCCTTGGAAAGATAGACTCAAATGTGGGCAGCATGCTCTCATCTTTCAGAGACAGGAAATATTACAATAAACAGATTTCATCTGTGAATCTTTAGGGTCAYAAGAGCAGAGATTTTGTGTGACCATTAGAAAACCCTGTGTGTACTCCATAAGCAGCAAGAACCATTGTGCTGCAGGCCGGTTTTTTAGAAGTGCTCAAAACAGAACTTTAATTGAAGTTGGTGGGAGTTGTAAGCATTTAGACTTTCTGAAAACTGGCCCTGGGATTTTATTCTTGGAAAGTAACAGGAAAACTGAGAGAAAATAAAGCTCCTCATATAATACAAAAACAGTATTTTTTTTTTCAGAATAGAATACGTTAATAATTTCTGCCGTGTCTTGTTGTTATCAATGGAAATCTAACACATGAATCAAACATTCAAGCCAGTGTGTTCAGTTACTTTAAAAAAACTGTTCCCAATAGCTATCTTTACAGTGAAGTTATCAATGCACAAATAGAGAGCTGGCTGAAAACCACTGAAGGATTTGGCTCTTGATTATCAAACCAGCCTTTCCAAATGACTCCTGAGACATGAAGGACAGCCTTAAGAGGCTCTGAGGAATGACAGTAAAATTCCCCCTTGAAATTATTTAATGAATTGCTGAAATGATGCAAATTCTAAAGGAGTGGAAAGCTATGGACTCTCTACTATAAAATACTTTCAGTGAAAACCCCAGTGACTTTTTCTTGCCCTTTTAGGGTATTTAAAGCTACATTTTTGTGCAAAGTCAATTGATTTGTATTAAAAACTGTTGAAGATTCATGGGGCTACAACATCAGTACAATATAGAGTCAAAATATTTTTGTATACTGGAAATTATGTTAGAAACACCTACTGWAAGCTTGAAGTTTTAAAGCACTATTCTTACTACTATTTCCCTTTAGTACAGAAAATGTTCCAGGTGTCAGGTGGTAAGTGGATATGTCTGAGCAGACCTTAGAATTTCAGCTGTAAAACATGTTTCAGTTTTAAAGCCACACTGGATAAGTACTCCAAGGAACACTCAATCTGCTGACACGACTGAGATGGGCATGAATGTATAAACTGGTTGGGATTTTCTGTCTTCATGTTCTTTGATTCTCTGCTTGTGCTTATGAAGAGAAAAAGAAAGAATAGAAGAGAACATGAATATTACAGGACAATTATAACCAAATTGAAATTCCTGATGTATGGCAATGTCCAAGGCAAGAAAATAGCCCTCTATCTATTTTGGTGATTTCAAAGCCATTTTGGAGATCACTGGTTATTTCTTTTGATTTATGACATATATGTTGCTGAATTTTGCTGTTTTCTATAGCAGAAAATACCATACATTGGATAAAAACCAATATAAATAATTTTAAAAAAACCCACAACATTTTCCTCTTTTTAACTTGTGTGTCAGTAATTGATAGGATAAATCTGTGGGAAGATTTTTGTCTTAAGACAAACTTTAATTCACTTAGAATCTAAACATTGTTTCTGAGGCTTCTTAGCTACCAAAAAATTCACTTCCTCTGAAGTGAATGTGCTGTCCTTGATGTACGTGTAGTCCTTGGCAAACATCCTGGATAGATTCTGGGAAAATGTGATTGCACTTCACAAAGTCAAATATGCATATAAAGGGTACTAATAACTACACATTTGGGAACATTCTGAAAAATATATTGGTTTAAGCATATTCTCAATCCTGAGATAATGTTAGAAACATAATTTTGAACCCATTCATGGATTATATAAAAGAGAAAAATATACCATGGTAATAGAAAATGTGATACTTCTCAGCTAYGGCTTTTATGAGTCACTACTGAGAAAACAGATAATGATCTCTATCTCCAAGGTGCAGAGATTTGTCCACAAGAAAGGGAACTCATTTACATGTTCATTTGTAAAACAGAAAAATAGCAGTGTCTAACCACACAGTGATCTGTGCACTTAAATGAAAGATTTGCACATTTAAATAACAAGAATTTTAATTTTTGCTTCCTTATCTCGGTTTGACAATAAGTATATCTGAACTGTAACATTTCAATTATAATGATGACGYCTCATGGTTTTCTTACTTTGACCTAGAATGTCATTCAACAAAAAACTTGATAGGTCATTCTCCCAGCCATGCAGATCAGAGTTTATTCTCAGTAATACATACTTATACTGATTAAGTAAAATGAATGTAAAAAAGTTGTCACAAAAAYAATCTGTGATTGAATCTCTCAGCTCTGCATTTTCTCTTTAGTCTCATGTCCTTTTTTTCTTGTTACAAATCATTTTGCTTGCCAAACACCTCAACCATAAGCATCGTAGGGCAGCTTAATAATGGAATGGAAGCCTCACTTTCTGTAAAGATAGATCAGTAAAAAGGAAACTAAAATTTGCAGAAATGGKAGGCTTGACTCTCACCTTGGTCTCAGGTAGCTCATTAACATAGAGTTTCATTTAGTGCCATCAATAATCTTTCTACTGTCYCTCCAGTGTTGAGGGAATTAAGTTCCCAAATCAGCAATTTCTTCTGGACAGCATCACCAAGCTTTTCTTATCTATGTAACATGTTATATGGTCTCTTTAGAATCATCTATTAATGGAAAGTGGCTGGCACAATGATGCATCAGAAGTAATGAGACTAATAGCTATTATTTCACATCTTTTTCTTTAAAGCACCTTTATGTTCTGGCACAGCAGTCAGGTGATTTTCGAGTGAAGATGCGATGGATTGGTGGAAGTTCTACCTGATGTAGCATATACAATCTACCATTTTCTCTATAAAAATAAATTAATATTAAAAAGCTGTAGGTTTTCATTTTCCTTTTTGTGTAAGTATTTCATTTTGGATAATGTATAGCCTTGCATTACCACTGTTACACAAATAAATGATAAGTCACAAGTAATATGCCTCAATTATTTAAGCTTTTGTAAAACCCTTACCAAAGTATTTCCAGATGACTTATATTGTATGAAATTGTCTCAGTAGTTGCTCATCTGTTACTGATAAGGGAAGCACAAAATAAATCATAGCAATATGATTTGGATAAAATTTTCTAATGCATCTAAATGGTAGAAAATCTAATTCTAGGGGCTTTGAGCTATGCAGCTATGCAGTCAGACAATGACTAGAATGCAAATGCAGATTCCAGTAGGATTTAGAACTTTATCTTCTTACAAGAATCTGAAATTCCTGTGATCATTTCTCTGCAATTTTTAAACGTCTAAATATTTTCTTAAGTCTTGGACTGTAGAAGTCAAAGTGTAAAGAAACTTAAAGATCTGAAGTATTGAAGAGTAYAGAGATTCAAGTGGAATTGAGGGACCAAGATTTATGATTAAAATATTTCAGATATCTAAGACCCTGAAAATGTTAGGGCCAGGATTTCCCCAAGTTCCTAATGTTCCGAACGCACAGATGATCTCAATCTTATACTGAGAAGATACGGTCTTATCTTTTTCTTAAGCAGTCTTATTTCTTTATCTGCATGATATCAAGGAACCTAAAACATAAATCCATTCATTCCCTCGGGTTTTAGCTCAGGCTGCATTTCCTCTGGTTGTTTACAGTCTCCTTTCATAGTAAAGCTATCACGGATCCTGATTACAAGGGTATGTTTTGTTTATTTATAAGCTTTCAAAAGCTGCTCATCGTTATTTTTCTCATCTCATTTTGGCATTAATGAGTGCTGCTTTAATATACTCTGGAAAGGGAGTAGAAAAATATTCTCATAGTTCTGAAGATGAAATGAGGTACTAAGAGGTGGAAGGATTTGTTCTAGTCACACAGCCAGGCACCACATCAACAGATTATGAGCCAGATGTTTCCATGGCCCTCACCAAGGCAATATCTGACCACCTGACCACCCTCAGAGTGCTTGCCCTTCAAAATTTCCCCATAAGATAAGGAATTACTACAATGGTCAATGTAAAAATGAAGAATTGAATTACAGGAAAACTAAGGGTGCAGTACTAAAGGCACTTAGACGTTTATTATCTTGAAATTTTCCAAAAACAATATAGCGAGAAAATAGCTGGAGCAGGGAATTAAACCTGTCTCCTAAGCCTTGAGCTAAAGCTGAAACTGCCGAACAACCTTCCCTTTTCTCCTTGGAAAACTCCTGCTACTCCATATCACACAATCTGGGTCGTATCCCAGCTAAGATTGTTTCTCTGCTGGCATGCTGCTCAAATACTTGTGCACAGACTGTTAGCTGAGGAAACTGATTTATTGGGATCATCTGCAAAGGTTAATTCTCACATAGGGAATGCCATTAACAGGTTGGCCATTGGCTGTCTAGATGGTCATGGGGATTTCTATAACAGACATTTTGTGACACCTTCTTCGCCTGTGTCAGCTGAGACTCCCTGAAATGCCAGCCAGTGAATTATTGTAGTTCAGCTAACCRTGGTCAGCATGGCCACTCAGCGGTCTATTGGCTACCTCAAGCCATGTACAGAGCACACCTTATGGAAACATATTATGTTGTGAATACAAGCATCTACATAAGTGCATCTGAGCATAACACAGAGCTGCAAATAGAGCTCTCCATCAGGGAGTTTCTGTCAGTCAGCTGATGCTGGTGTCTGTGTGAGGCCAGGACAGCCTTGCTGGTGTCCTTTTTCTATCCATAACAAATCTCACCTAGGCAGAAATAGGATGGGGAAAAATTGTTACTGCCCTGCCAAGGAGTGTGTGTGTGTTTGTGTGTAGGMACAGCTCTTACACCCACCTGCATTATTGTTAAAACTAAGTTATAGCACCTAAATCCAGGCTGCATCAGCACATGTATTTTTAACTTTTTTATCCTTTAAAAATACCCACATTCATATCCCCGGTTTTGCAGCGCTTCCTGTAAAATAGCCATTTTTTTACTCAAGTGAAAGGACGGCTCAGAAGGTCCTTTCTGGGAAGCTCTATCTCTGCAGAGTCCAGGTTTTCAGTGGTGCCCATGAGAGCAGCAGCACCTGTTCTTTTGGCAGAAGGGATATATGGAGAGAGTGAGCAGAAAAGAAAGCATTGTTTTCTACTTACTTTCCCCTCATGTTATTGTTTCCAGATGAGTCACATAAACAGAAAAGATTCTTGAATAACTGAGTGACTTGTACGTGCTTTTGCATATTTCTCAATGTATATTGCTGGAGAGAGGAATCAAGTTTTGTGTCAGGGTTTTACAACACAATTTTTTTGTTCTTGTTTTTCTGTTCAGCATATTTTATTAAAAAAACAAGAAAAGTGCTGAATTGAGCTCATTACTCGTCAGACCTCAGAAATGGCTCTGTTTTCCTGAACCAGAAACCAAGTAAGAACTTCAGAACTGGGCCTAATGGTTCTGTAATTATAATGTCATATTATCACTAYGTTCTTTAAAATGTCAACATGAGGAGAAAAAAGGCTGTGGGCTATTATTTTCTCATTATTGCGGTGTTCCTTTGAATACTGTAAAAAACATCAAACATATATTAGAAACAAAGGCAGACCGAGTAAATGAGATCATGCTGAGGCCTTTGTTGCTCTGGCTGGGTTGTTTTTGATGTCTGAACTAGCTCAGTAACTGGCTTTATCTTTATCTGGGACCACAATGCAGCCTGCAGCATCAACACACCCAGCCAGACAGCCAATAACTGTGGCTGAGGTTCTGACCTTTTCAGATTTCCTCACAACTAATAAGTAGCTGAGAACCCTTTTTTTCTTTTTCTCTCTGGARGACACTTCTCATACAAAGCAAAACATTACAAGTGTTATGTTTATGCAAAATCCAACTGCAGTTTCATTTGAATTTTCTTCTTCAGAAACCGTATTGTGGAAAGCACCTCTGTGTGTGAAGAAGTGCTTCTCGTTCAGCTGCTTTTCCCAGACCTCAGATGTGCTTGCCTCACTGCTCTGCATCACAGATCGGCCTTTGCAAACAAAATACAAAGATTTTCAAAGACATCTTAGTAAATTTTCAGTGATCTTTTTTATTGTAGAATATAGATGTCCAGTGGTGTTATATGCAGTAATTACGCAGGGGCACGACTCCGCCGCCAAGATGGAGAAAAGCCAAAGCCTTTATTGTGCAGTAAAATATTCCTTAAATACCAGCACCCAACAGGATATCACATCATATAAACAGGAAAGATGTTCACCTCAGTGTCCCCCAATCACCTGGGATAGTGCACAGACATTGCCTATTATGGTAACAGGTAAACATATACATATAAGGTCACAAACTACAATTATCACATCTCACAGGTCCAGCACTGTTTAGAAACCCACAATCCTCTCTCAGCCTATCCCCGGTGACCTGGATACACTCCCAAGATCACCTCTAGAGCCAAGAAAGAGGCTCTCTCTCCGGTCCTCTAGGCCAATCTCTCTTCCAGCACATAGTGCACCCCAACAGTTATATTCACTGAGAAGTATCTGAATTGAATCACAAGAATTAATATATAGTATTTTCAAGGCCAACTGTTGTACGGATTGGTTAACCTGTTTCCTGTGGTTGCTGCACTCCTGGTGAATAGTTGTCACTTATTTACTATGGCTTTCAAGGGTATCATCTGTCAGTAATTCGGTCTCTCCAATGGCTTTTAGGTAGGAGCACATCTGTCTTTGATTCRTTAGGATCCCGCTTTGAGCCCTGCATCCCTAAACATGTGCAAATGCATTCCCAGTAATATTAGGCCTCCAGTGCTCTTGCTTTGCTAACTGATAAGGTCCACTTTAGAGTCTTGTAAAGTGTCAGTGTAGACATAATAGTCTGGCCAGAGCTAAAATTATTCACTGGATGTTATATGATGCCTTGAGTGCTATAGGCCTAGAGATAACACAAGTAAAACCTGGTATGTTTGATTTCAACATGAGAACTGAGAAAATGCATTCAAAACCTTTAAGAAAGGAGACTTGTCCAACTGCATAAGGAAACACTTCTCAGTATTTAATTCTCCGGTAACAGCTTGCAAGTTTGCAATGACTTCATGTTCAAAACTGCCTATCAAATGCTTTATTTAAAATCTAAAATGTCGTAACTAAAACACAAATATCCCTTTCCAACATTATTAACAATAATCACCCCAGAGGATGGCAAATAAAAAGCTGTAGTATTGCATTCCAGTGACTGCAGCTGGACCTGCATGTGAGAATGATGCATAAGTAATAAGAGATTTGCTTTGAAGCTTTTTATAATCTGTGATTGTTTATGGCATAGGTGAGATTTCTTAAGCCTTTCTTTAATTGAACCAAATACTTGATTGAATAAAATAAGAAACTGAAATACATAAAGCAATTTTCTTCCAGCACCATGTATTTTTAAATACTTGAAGACTTTTTTTGAAAATGCTTGTATTTTCCAAATTTAAAATTATTGTAATTTATTTCCAAGAATCATTCCTTGACAATGCAGAGGTTTTTTGGCTGCTTCTGTCACTTGCTGCTGAAGTGTAGATGTGCACCGGTCCTGCAGGTGTTGAAACATTGTTGTTCAATATGGAGAAACTCTAGCTTGAATAGAATTGAGTGACTTCAGTTGAAGACGGAGTGTTTGGGGAGAAGGGGAAACAGTGGAAGACTTTTTGCATCTGGACTGGTGACTTTGGATGTCTGCAGAGATTGGGATGTAGTGCAAGTGATTGGGACTTCACTTTGGAGTAGGAGTTAAGGTACAAAGATGAAAGAGTAACAACCTTGCTGTCTTCCTCTGTGTCCATCCTTTGAGCGTGCTTCTTGTCTCTTGCTCCCAGGTAAATTTGCGGCAACTACATCAAAACAAAAGTTGTGGACCAGAGTGGCAGAACTGAGGGCAGGAGTTCAGCATCCATTACCAATGCAGRTGCTCTACGTCCTTCTTCCTTCCCTTTGGACAGGAAGACCAATGCCAATTTTCATACAAAACTGCTTTTCTCCTTCCTAAAAATTATAATTAAGGGAAAGAGAGGAAGGTGGGAGAAAAAGAGAGGGAAGGGCCTACTTCTGCATTCTTTTTGACAAATATTATTACTTCTGACGGTGATTGTGATCATTCAGAATTATAAATAAAACTTTCACAGCATATGTGGGTTTTTTTCCCTTTCTCTCTGACTTTTCTGAGAACCTACCCCTAACTTGAGAACCAGCCATGGCAATTCTACAGGATCATTCTAATACCCCTGGCCACCTGTTGAACCCGTGGATGGTTCCTCTGCGTGATGTTAATGGTGACAGAAATTTAGAGGGGGCAGTAGGGAACCTTTCCATCAAGTTTCAGAATAATTTTGCAGTTGCTGTGTTACTCTATTGTCCACTGTGGGGATATTTGCCTGTATTTAGAAGCTTAGAGCACAGGCTGAGCTTAAAGCAAAATGCACTGTGTATGCACCTTTCCACAGGGTTCCTTTGTGCAAAGAGATATTTGATGAAAATGCTGTTTGCACATGTGTGCAGTGCAGGAGAGTTTGCAGATGCACACAGAGTTTATCACAAACATCAGTGTCTCTGTATGAAATAAATATGATTGCAAGTTAAGGAGGAGGTCTGGTAGAAGCAACTTGCCTATTCTGAATTTGTGGATTAAGAGCAATGGGATGTTTAGCTCAGCTGTTTAGAGCATGGTGCTAATAATGCCAAGCTTGTGAGTTTGATCCTGGTATGGGCCATTCACATAAGGGCTGGACTTGATGATCCTTGTGGATCCCTTCCAACTCAGAATATCCTGTGACTTTTTGTAAAAGGCTGGGCTGGGATGAAGCATAGTTATTACAAAAAGCTAGCTATTATATAATATACGCATTCTATAGTGTGTCTGAGTATAGAAATATTTTATGTTATGATTGAATGGCATATTTTGATTATACAGCTGTGATATACTTGGAGATACAAGTACTAACACTGCTAAGAGATGATTTCTTTTAACACCGTCCAGCCACGTTGTAGGAGTTGCCTGTGCAACAATGGACAAGCTTTTGAATTAGCTATTATTGCAAGTCATTTTATGGATAGAATAAAGCATCAAAGCATGGTAATGTATTGTTATCATTAAATAAAGAGCAGAAATTATTTTCTTTTGATTTTCCAGAGGAATTATTTTCTGGGTTGGACAGTCAATACAAGGTGAAGCTGAGTATTCCAAACTGTGTTGCCATGAAGGCAGGCTGTTGCTTTCAGTCACCAGTTTCATAGCTATCACAGAATGATTAAGATTTTTCCTCTCTGGTTTGTGCCTCTGCTTTTGATCAGGCTTTTTCTTCTGCCTAGGATGGGTCCTCGCTGACAATTTGTTGAGTGAACCTCAGCAATGAGGCACAAGAATTGGCTGTACACTGACAACTTAACTGTGCTGTGGGCTAATTCCAGCTCTAGATATACTTTCAAACACCACAGACCATTTATCTCTTCTATGGCCGTGTTATCTAGCATTCCCATTTCTTCTGCAAGGGAGTAGTGTCAATGTTTCTGCTTCGAGAAAATGATGCCACAGACAAATATAGCGGTATTTCTGAAATATAGATGTGTTTCAAAGTCTGGGGAAATTCTGTGTTGTTCTTGGGTCCAGCCCAGCAGATCATGTAATCTCTATTATGAGAAAAAGTCATTTTTTAATGACTTTTAGCACTTCTTAAAGATTCATCCCCCCACGTATTTCTTTTGAAAGGTGACGATTAAAGATTTAATTGTTTTTCATGGTTTAATACCAAAATAAGGAGACATCTTTTTTACTTCCTTCTTCTCCCACAACTCCTCTCACCCATCTGATGTGTCTGCAGTCCAAAATGCCAGTTGTTTTAACCTTGTGTAATAAGACACTTCCGATAACAGTACTAAAGACACAGAAACGTCTCCCTTGGAAGTGTAATTTTCTTTTTGAACAAAAATTAACACTACAGAAGACATGTTTTCTGGCTGGCTGGCAGCAATTAATTGGAAACTCCTGAGTACTAATTCACTGGAATCAGTTTGGAGTGTATTATCTGATTTATTTTTGATTGAGTGATCAGACAAAATTTCTTTGCACAGATAAAGTTACTAATGCTTCCTGTTAATTTTTTTTGGTTTGAAGAGGAGCATTTTTAGCATTGGTGGGGGTTTTTTTGTGTTTTGAGCTGGGTTTTTTTTTTTTTCTATATCAATTACACCATTAAGGTTCAGGCAATGATGCAGCTAGGAGGGAGAAATAGCCGCTTTTCCTATTTAGAGCATTCCAGGCCAGGCAGCTATGCCGTGGGTCTAATTTTATTCCCCTGCCAATCCCTGCTGACATGAATGGGAGGAATCACTTTCTGCCTCCCTTGGCTCTGTCTTTATCAGCACTGATGCTTTGAGGGCAGTAATAAAGAAACACTATCTTAACGACATCAGGAGTGACCTTAATGGACAGGGAGATTGTTAGCAGGAACTGCTGGTGATTAGTTTTGGACAAAGGGTAGGGATCTCATGCACACAGCAGAGAATAAGGCAGGGAACTGGTAACTCTCCAGATGAGAGAATAAGGGAAGGGAGAGTGAAAGGATTTGGGAGAGGGAAAGGATTCAGTAGAGCCTTAGGGAAAACAGCTTTCTTCAATGAATCAAAATGTGTTAATTTTCTTGAAACTTCAGGCTCTTTTTTAGGTACTACGTGTGCAACTTTGAGAATGAGGACACATGTTATAGGAGATCTTGACTGATTTTGCTAGTACCAATTGATTTTGTAAGTGTTATTTAGGTTTCTACAGTAGAAAAAGGATTCTTTTTTTCCTTTCACCTGATAATTGTTTTATTCAGGTTCTCAAGTTCCTGTGTGGCATCTTTTACCCCATACGCATAGAGGAATTTTTCATTTCCCTGACTAAACCTCTTCTAAACATCTAGATCCTGTGCTGATAGCTGAAGGTGGATTCCTTAGGTTATATGAATATGTGAGAATAATATCCAGTATAGCAAGAGATCCAGCTCTCCACGAGTTGATATGTCCACTTTTTCTTATAATAGAAGAGCTTCAGGTTGTCATCACCTCAATTACCCACAGCTTACAAACAGGCATAGGCCTAATAGGCCTAATTATTTTGCATCTGGTATATGAATATTAGAAATCCTGATGGGATGACAAGATTATTTTTTTTTTTGTAAGTAATGCCTAAGACATCTACTTTACTCTTTCCCTATCTGAGCTGCTTTAGAGATATTGTGCTGTCACAAAGCAAAAAAAAGATCAAGGAGAAGAAGAACAGCATTTCAGAATCTGTAGTTTCCCTTTCTAAAAAATAAATAATTACAGATAAATAAAAATGTGTCCTTCCATATAAAGTTGGGTGGCTTAGGCATTTTAAAGTGTAGACATTTATTTAGTTTTGCAAGTCTAGATCTGTCCCAGTGTGGGAGCAACTGAAGATAAGCTTTGGGCTGGCTTTTATGAAACAAATTAGTGCTGTTGCTTTGTTCTTACAGCTAAACTGCTTTTAATCAAGAGCCATGATTACGAGTGCTCTTGTTCATCAGAGCATCTGAGAGGGCCACTGACAAATGTGAGTTGAGTATGAACTATGTCCTACCTTTTGGAAGAAACCTCTTGGCCACAACAGAGGAGACAAATGAGTGGGTCACTGCGAGGGGACAGCTGCATAAACTTTTGCTGTCTGTGGGTGAGGAAACGACGTAAATTTCCAAAGAGCCAGTCTGGCACCTGGCCTAGCCATTCCAACCGCTGATATTAAGAACTATGTGTGGGTTTGGAAATCAAATACTTTCTCTTTACCAGAGCTACCACTCCAGTGAAAAGCATTGTACCCTGTCTATATTGTTCACTGAAATAGTTACAGTGGCCTGAGAGAGGGAGTGAGTCAGAATATACTTGATGATCAAACTTATTGCTAGGTCTGAAAAATCCTAGACATTTTCCCTCCTGACCTACTTGTCTGGGAATTTAGATATATTTATTTAGGGTAACACTGTGCTTTAGAAGGGTACAGTTTGGGAGAGATACCACATGGTCTTTTATCTTTTCAGTCTGTCATGGTGATACACAGTCTTACTCATTTGAATATAAAGTCCTGTAACTGCTTTTTCCATAACATTTGCACCTTTGCATATCACCTTGAAATGTGTAATCTAGAAAAGAGGTTACATCCTAAATTAATCCTCAGCTAAAGCATGATAGTGGTTACATCATCTTGCACGCTGCCATGAGAAGGTTCCCTGGCTGCACTATGTGAGAACATGAACATTTAGGCAACAGGTGAGCAAGGAAAGCTGTCAGAGCACAGCAAGTGACTTAGTATCACAAATTCTGACACTAAAAATGGTCTACTATATTTAATCTTGCCTTCTCCCTTCTGAAAGCATGGATTGCACAGAGCCTGACTCCTTTACTTGCTTGTATTTTTCCTTTTGTCAAAGCTGGGTTTTCAGAAGCGACAAGCATAAGCCGTAACCCCCAGTGCTGTAAGTAGGTCTAGAAAATATTCTATCTCTCTGAAAACAAGATTTTACATTCTAAGTAATAACCTTTCATCAGTAGAAAAGAAAACTGATCTGAAAAACAAGGTGAGTTTTTTTTGCTAGATCGTCTCATTCCTGCACTGACTGTTTTGAAGCTAGCTTTTATTTCATATTGAATCTGGTTCAAACAGAAAGGCATTCATTACAATCTGGCAGCATTATAGTTGACATCTAAACCTGAAGAACCATAATTGGTCTTTGACATCACATAATCCACACCTCAGAATTAAAGATCTTAATGGGGATCTTAATTGGGGGGGGGGGGGGGGTGTTGATTTTTTTTTTCCCTATAACCTTGTCATTTATTTTTGAAACTAGAATTGTTACATCTGTGAGAGCATGGACATACATTTTGCACATGGTTGCATCCTTTGGTTTCATTGGATGAAATTGCAGTCACAAGAAATTTTCGATGGGGTCAAGACTTGTAAATCCTTCATAAAAGTCAAATTGGTTTTCTTCTAAGCAAGTGTATGAAGGCAACAACTAGGAACAAAAGAAATTAAATTATGACCAAATTATTCAGCTCCTTCCTTACCTTGGCTGAGATTTATCAAATTTTAATGGTTCCCTCGAGCCCAAAACCTTGTACTTATGTTAACGGTTTGCACTTTAGAGCCTGAGATGCCGTCCTCATGCTAAGCAGCTGTACACATCAGGCCTTTTTCGATTACTCCATGGAGTAAAAGAACACAGCATGAACAAGATGCTTTGAGGAGACTGGAACCAAAGCCATCTAGTTTTATTTTGTGAGTATGGTTTATAATAAAGGAAACTTAGCGTAGGGGCTTGAGCATGTACCAAATACTTCTCCTGTTCCTGGATCTTTAATAGCCAGTGGGCTCAAGGTCAGGCTGTTGTTCTTCCCCCTGGTCGGCCATTGACCATCCATGTCCACGCAGCTGCCTATGGTATTTAAACTTGTGCAAATTCATTTATCCTTGAAACCTTTCGTGTTCRGAAAGGTTTCAAGCTGAAATTGGTCTGTGAGTTAGGAACACACACATCCAAATACGGACAGGCATGGACATGCACAGACACACAACACACATCACCATGTCAGCCTGCTGAAGGGGGAAATGGGTAATGGAAGAGGACAGGATGGGCAGAGAAAAGATTATAGCTGAGAAGCTCTGGGCTAACTGCAATCCTTATCTTTTTTTAGGTGTTGGACAGGAGAGAGTCTAAAGGTGTTTCAGTCTGGCTCTTCACTAAGTTACTGTGATTTTACACACTCTCTGTCTCCTGGACAGGACTGACCACCTACTAGAGTGATATTTCCCTTCTGATCCCTACTGTGATTGTGCCTCACTTGGCAGAGGCTTACATGGCTTTATTTTTCCAATGAAATAGCTCTCTGAACAGCATGTTCCCCAGCATGGGTACTGATTTCTGAATTTTGTCTTCAGTGCTCTCTTATTACTGACATCATTGCTTTAATTTTCTTTTTTTTTTTGGGAAAGTGCCACACAAGACGGTCTCAGGAACTGCCCTAAAAGTTAGTAGGAAAAACACTTCTGGGTAACATTAAAGAGAACACACACGTCCAGTTCTGTGTGGCTTAACATCAAAGACACAGGAAATCATCAAAAGCCTTTTCCACCTTCTTTAGCCTTAGGGACTCTTCCTGGGCTGCCTATGAGCTTTGGCAGAAGTTATTAACATTACCCTGAATGGCCTTCCTCATACTTGCCAAATTCTTTTGAGTTTAGTCATATAATATCACTGTTGGCTATATGCAAAATTTCTTGCTGTCATCTCAAGGCTAAAGTTAAGTTACTGGAAACAGGGGCTATAGCACTCTTTAAACAGAGTAACTCCTGCTGTTTCCAGGTTTGTTGTTTCTGAACGTTGTGAGTTCCTGTATTTTTTTTTTTTTTTGCCTTAGATCTGCTTAGCTCTGGAAAAAATAAAACAATTTAAATTTGATATACAAAAGCTGTAATTCCATATCTGCTTGCTATCCAGTTTAAGATAGTGTTCTGCTGTAGGTACAGAAAGGGTCCCAGGGGTCAGATGTGATAACAACTGTGACTGAAACCAATAAAAGAAGAATGAATGATTTATTCACTGATAGGTCGCTTTTCTTCAAAATAAAATTATCCAAAACCTTTATCTGTTGGAAAAAGGAATTGATTTCATAGATGAGACATTAATAAATGCTGTGTTATAGTGTGAACAGTTTTTTGCTACAAGTTTATTCAAATCTGCTTGTGGATCACTACTCAGAATTCTAAGATTCAGTAAGTAAACAGATGGAAGTTACATTGCAATTTATCAGTGGTTCTGTGATTTTCATCTGCTTTTAACTGTTTCATTTTACTTAACTGATACCTAAAATAACACATATTGCTGCTTCCATTCCTATGAAAGAACAGATGAAGAGATTAAGCTTTATCTTTTGCCCAGAATTTTTCCCAACCTGGTAATAACAAGTTGGATGGGCAAGCGTTTACAGAAACGTCAATTTAAATTATTTGAAGGCATTTTCATGTCTTTTACTTTTTTCTTCATTGTTGCATTTATTATAACCTTCCACACTGCATTGTACTTTGTGTCATCACCTCAGCAGACATCCAACTGGTGACCCACTCTGTGCATGGAAGTACTGCGCAAGCAAAGCAACTGTGAGCTGAGCTATGGGATCTGAGGAGTGGAAGACGTGGAAAAGTGATAGAAGTAACACACATATGCCATTTCTAGTAGTATATTCACATATTTTCAATTAGTCCCCACTGCCTCCCTTTACTTAGGGAGTTCGCTACTCTTTGCATTCATCTGGGCAAATCACTGGTCTAGGTCTACAGACTCCTCTGAAGAGCAAGATTTCAATCCTGATCAGAGATCAGAAACAAGGTGTATGCATGACTAAGAAGTATTTTCAGACTGGTTGAGCTCCAATGCAGTTACCAACTGAACTTGAATCAATTGAGGTGTAGGAATTGTCTTGGCAGGAATTCTGAAGTCATCCTAAAAGAAAGGGAAAAAACCTAAACATCAGGCAGTCTCCTATGAAAGAAAGAGGAGATGAAAGGAAGCAAGCAGGGTGAGAACCTTTCTGCTTAAATGAGCAGCTCTAAAATGGGGTGGTGACAATGACATGACCTACAGCTCTTTAGTAATGAGAACATCCTTCATGTGCTCTGTGTGTTTTCCTGTGCTGGGCTGAAGTCAAGCATTGCCTCAGTAGGCTCTTAATTCYCCGGCTGTTGAACAGAACAGAACAGAGAACACGTGCAAAGTGTTAGATTTCTGAAGGGACTGCGCTTCGGGTAAGCGCACAGGATTATGAAAATGGGATTACCAAACAGAGCTGTTGGTTTACATAGCCACTGGTTTCCTTTTTACATTCCTGCCCAATTTTCATTGCCGATGTTTGGTCTGCAAGAAGTTTCACATCTAGGCCAGAAATTCTATTCAAGAAATTGGGGAATGCTGAAATAACACTCTTCTATCAAAACAACTGGCAGCTCATTTTCTATTTGAAGGGAGCTCACATTATTATTATGCTTGCTGGTGAGTTGCAATAGGAATACTCTGTGGAGCATTAGGCACCTGTGCTGAAGCAGGGATGGAGAAGCCCAGTGCACTTTCAGTTTCTGGGAGGGCTACTGAAGCCCTGTTCAGACTTGCAGTGGGTCACAAAAAGCTCCTCGTACTCCTTCCCCTGGTTTCTTCACTGTAGAGAAAAGGCATGGTTCATACAAAGTGTCCAGAATTTAGAAGACATGATGACACTTACTGCATCATCCTACTGCAGTGTCACCATGGTGATTTTCATTTACAATCAAATAAATATTAGTCTGATTTTTTCACAGTTCATTTTTGTCTGCTTGCTTGCCTGTGTGGAAATTTCACAGTGCCTCAAAAACAAGCCCTTGGGCTATACAGTAATGTAAATCTAACATTCTTCAGAATGTTTCTAGGCGTTGAAGGCAACTGGGCAGGGGGAGTAGTTCATGCCAAGTAAAGTATCTTAGCCTGCAATACTGAGTGGCTTTCTGCAAATTCCCTGCTGCAAGGAGCCCCCAGAACGAGTCTTCCTGCAAGTCAGGGATCAGGACCTCTCCAAGAAAGTGCTAATTAAAGCTGACTAAATTTGTTTTGGGTAATATCATCTGCACTTTTCTAACAGAGGGTCATATGGCAGTGCAATCCTGGATGTACGGAGGGGAAGCTGAGAAACATCTGAACTAATTGACTGACTTTAAACATCTGAACTAATTGACTGCTGAGTTTGCTCTATTAGTCTCTGTCTGTGAGACAACCAGGTGTTTCTTACCCTGTTATACATGAACCTGAATGAACAAAACTGTTTCTTAAATTTGAGACACACACACACACACACACACTCTCCATTCACAGCGAGTAGTCAGAATTCAAACAGTGCAGCTACAGACGTTTTTGCTGACTGGATTTATTTTTGAAGTTTGGGGGTTTTGCATAGTAATGTCTTCAGCTTGCTTCTTGTGTTTGTTACTGCTGTTGTTGCTGTTTTTATGCAGTGGTGCAGTTTCTACCTGGTATTTGGGAGAAGTGACCTATTTGAGTCTTAGTTTTAAAATGAAGCCCAACCTTTCCAATAGAAGAGGAGAAGAGACAGAAAAGAAACGACAGGCCTCAAGGCCTAAGGTTCTTCAGGGCTATTTGCAGTATGTACAGCTTGCTCCATAGCACCTACAAAACACAGCTGTTAAAATAAATCATCCCTTGGGTTGTGTTTTTGCCCATTATACAGCATCCAGCCTCCCGTTTTGTCTCTTCTGTATTTAACTTAAGACTTCTGTGACTTGCTACAATTTTTCTCTATGTGTACAGACGTTGCCAAATATGTCTCTAGAGACACTAATTGCATTTTTAATTCATTTTAGTAATGCCACTTATCTTTGGAAACCCTTGTGCAGATACCACACACTGGCTTTTCTCTGAACAGAAGGCCTATTTGCTTTATACACTCATTATGTGGAAGAATATGACACAGCGCATGATGGTTTTAGATGTTAATAGTCAGAGATGTCTATAAATAAAAAGCCCTTGCAAGTAATGTTGAAGCTCATTGCTTATCCTGCCAAGTAAAAGGCCACACTGTGATGAACACTATTTACAGGGCAATAAGATCAGGAGGCAGCTCTGTATTAAAGCCTCAGCTAACAGCTTTTCAGGCTTTTATCAGACCCTTGATCTTTCTCTCTGAGTTATGATGTAGGCTACAACAGGTTTCACATGGAAAGGATCTTCGACCTTTCCATGCATTAAACAGTAACCACAAAATATTTTATTGCAGTTAAATTGAACTATTAATGCATGTCAATTCAAACAACGTAGTTCCCTGCTAACACTTTTAGAAGCAGTTGTTTTCCCTGTGTCTACATCATATATATAAAAAATCGACTCTCCTATGAAAAGCAGCCCTAAGATCAGCACTTCAGAGGCAGATTTTAAGAGTGTTCTTTTAAGAAAGGGACTTCTTCTACTGAAGTTGTGTGCAATGCAGATGTCTGACAAGTGTCTGGACACCAGAGCAGTGTTTCTGCATGTGTTCCTGACATATCAGTCAGATATGGCAGATTCCTTCAGACCAGTAAGATCTGAAATTACTTTATTGAGTTTATTCTGTACCATTAGTACAGAAAGTTAATTATAGAAAAGTAGCAGAAAGCATCGGTCTTCACTTTTGTCCTGTGTGTGAGCTGTGAGTAAGGGTGCTGCTGCCTGGAAGAGAAAGGTTGATAGTAATTCATTCATTCTACAAACCCAGCTAGAGGTGGAACAAAAGCATTCATTTAACTGCCTGTCGAACCACTAGCACAACACTTGCTGAAACAGCTCCAAAAATGTTCTTTCCAACAAGCACTGCTAGAGAGATATTCCAGCTCAAGTGAGTCCCTGTAGCRGACACACAAATACATTTTGTGTGCTCTTTTCTAAAGCACCGTTCTGTGAATGTTAACTGSGATGTGGTGCCATTCTCAGCATCTTGTAGAAGTGCAGTTATCAGAAATATCCAACCACAAAAACATAAAGGCTATGAGAAAGGAGAATGCAAGATTTCAGCACTGATTATCAAATTTAAAGATAAACATTTAAAATTTAAGTGTTTTGCTTGGACACAGGTCTCGTAATGAGTAAGGGTGAGTAACAGGRCTTACAGTGGTGGAAATGCTATTATTGGTTCTAGCTCACATTTTTCTTTCTTGTTATATCGTAGTCTTTTAAAGATTATAATTCCAAACCCGTTTCACAGGGAGCCACATATTTAACTGCCAGGCATACCGGTTAAGAAAGGAGCAAAATGGAGGCAAAATCTGAAATAACAAATCAGATAAAGAGCCCAGGAAACCTTTAGTTCCCTAGATTCAGTCTTGGATTCTTCTGTATTGGCCTTTGGTGTCTGTTGGTGAAAGCCAGCATAGTRTGCAGATATGGTTTACTGTGTTCCCTGATGAAATTTACTCTCTCTTGGGCCTCTTTTCTTTCCTCTGTGGCAGGAAGAAAAACACAACGAAACTGGGAGGTCTTCAGTACTGAGCTAGCAACTGGAGAGGGCTGAAATTGAATTTGTGGCAAGATCCTACCACTTCCTAATTCTATTTAGAGCTATTGATGCAGTAGCCTATCTTGAGGTCTTTTTGAACTCCCATTTCCTGATGAAATAAATCAGGAAGTAAGATAACAAATAAAAGTAGCAATAAGAAAGAAACCAACAACCCTGAGTTCACAAGAGGATAGCAAGACTTCCCTGTAACAGAGAGCAGGAGAAAAGCTGTAAGTTGAGCTTGAATTTTTCAACAGAGATTTGAAACAGCCCTAGGTTAGTATATTGTGTAGATCTATTTCTCAAGTGGAGTAAACAATCCCTATGTTCTCAGTTGAGCTGTGGCAGTGTGTCACTCTTTTTCAACCTGGTTTATCCTCACAGCGCTGTTTCTCATGCCAGCTACCCATATACACTGTTGAAGAGTTGTTTTTTCCAACTTACAGTTAATGAACCTTGTGTGGGAACCAGTTCAACACAGGAGTTTGAAACAGCCCTCTGCTACACTACATTGAAAATCAGCTAACTCATACACACTTTTGAAAGGGCTTGGTAGGTGCTGAGGGGTTTTGGATACTTTTTTTTTTTCCACTATGAATTAAAATTATACGTTTTAGACATCTCAGGTACTAATTAAATTGTACTGTTGCTTGATGAGCTTCATACATTTGTAAAGTGAAAGTTCTTTTCATTACGTGTCAAAACATAACTCATTAGTCTTTTCAGTGTAAATGCACTCACTAGTAAGAAAAAAAAAGATCATCAGAAATTTGAGAAGCATAGACTCCTTTTCATCTTCAACTAAGTAGGTGTTGTCTAACGTATCTGAAATAGTTCAGTTGACTTGTCAGTGCCACCACTGACTTTTGACAGAGGATATTGACCATTGTGGTTGAAGAGGAAGTAGGTGAAAAGGGTGACATTTTTCTGCTTTTGGCCTTGTCAACCGTTTCATAAAAAATAAAATGATCAAATGAGGGATCTTTTGATGGCAACCAGTCAAGCAACAAGTAATAAACCCTCAAGAAAGTCATCATGAGGAACTCAATATCTATGAGGACTTCATCCAGCCTCAAAGGTAAATCAATGTTAATACAAATCCTGGCACTGAATAGTGGATAACATGACATCATTTTTTACAGATAGGCTCTCTAAGAGAGACTTATCAAATCATGGCAATCTGCCTGAACTCAATGTTGAGATAATTCGGCATCTCTGTACTAGCTCATCTTCTCAACCAATCCAGGTCTCACTGGGAGGAGAAATTATATAAGACTTTTTTTTCCCCCCTCTGCCCTAAAAGGGCATAACTGTTTTGTGTTTTATATGACTTACTGATGTAGGTTTTCTGAGTACATTTTATTTTCAGTAACCTAAAAATTCACAAACACAGACAATTTGCCAGGAAACTTGACAGACCTGGAAAAATATCTTCAATAATCCTTCTTTTAATTATTTTATTTTTTATTTTTTAGGAAGTTGTTCATAGCAACTTTGGCACACTTCTGCCAAGAACTTCAAGTATTAAAAGCATGCTGTTTTGGAGAATATCATTGATATTCACTGATTTATTTTGACATATCAAAGGGTACTGTAAAGTTTGCTTCATGTCAAGAGCATATTTTCTTCTAACAGACTCCTTTTGAAATGCTGCACTAGATATGCACGCAGGAGAGCTTTCCAACAGAAAACAAAGAAGAGCCTAAGATTTGACCTAAAAAAGAAACACCTGCCCTGCTGAGATCTGCCTGGCCTTTGGCCATCAGTGCAGTGCACTTGTGCAGGAATGGGGTCTTTCCTGCTTCCCAGCTACCGCTTGCATAAGGGGGGCAGGGATGCCTGGTGCCTGAAGAGCTGGGGATGGGCTTCATCACCCTCTCAGTGTCCACAGAGCTCTAGTGGCCTTCTGAGAGAGAAAACAAGGAGTATGTGTGACACAGTGCTTCGGCTGTGCTGCTTGCATCTCTTGGTACAGCATGCGGGAAACTGCTTGGCTGTGCAGGGGAATGGGAAATGGGAAGATGGATGTGTCCTGACAAAGGAGTGTTGTTTTGGCAGTGTGCAGCCTGTAGGCTCCCAGATGCTCAGAAGTCACTTCCCGCACCCCTGCTGAAGGGCTCTGTTTCTCAGCTGCTCTGTAATGACTTATAGCTACAGAGTGCCATCTTCCCTTAGATCCCAAATTATAGGAATGCTGACTCTCAAACTGGAGCTCATGCTAATCAACTTACCAATAAAAGTTTTTTTTAAAATGCGACTGTAAATCAGGCATGTGATCCTTTCTTCCATTTATTTTGCGTTCTTTTGTTATTGTTTTAAAAAGCATCTGTGTGAGATGCATGTTTAGCTCCTAATTAGATACTCAGTGGCTGATATTGTTACAAACTGCTAAATACCAGATGGAAATAGCAGTGGTGCAACAGTATTCTGGAAATGGAATATCAATGACCAGCAACAACATAGGAAATTTTTCATGTACAAGGCACATGAAGTTGCTGTGAAAAGCACCTTAGTTTTCAGGCTGCCTCATCTTGAAAAAAAGAAGGGCTAGAGAGAGTTAATCTTTTTTCTCTTCCCTTTGGTTGAGAGTGCACTGACTCCAGTGGCAGCTGCACAGGTGCAACAACAGCCAGAGTGGGTTCATTMAAAAAGTCAAATTAACAGAAAATGTATACATTATTCACTTGGCCCTAGTTATTACCCAGTCCTGCACAGGAGGCAGAGCTCTGAAAGCAGATTTTGCCAGGTTCGTAAATCTTGGACTTTTCTCGTGTTTATCTGTTTACTGAGTACACAAAAGGATGCTGCTGTGCCACGCAGGCACAGCCCAGCCCAGGCAGAACTGCCCTCCTCTAAAATTAGGGGGAGGASTTGTAGGCAGAGAACACTAAATCTAAGGCTATCTGGGACATGGATTGCAGGGGTGGGTATGACTCTTGTGAGGGCTGAGGGGGCTCCCATGCACAGGTTTTTTTGTGTCTGATTTCATTCTGCTCACCATTCCACTCTATGTCCTGAATCTGGATGTGTCGCTAGCGAGCAGAGACCGAGGAATAAAGCAACATGGACGGTTTAGTACAAGAAGAAACCGACCCTTTATTAATTTACAGATTTGCTTATATACCTTAGCATGCTGGACACTGACATAAGGTTATTGGTTCACTGACCAACCACCCCCCAGAGGGATTGGCTGGACCCAACAACACTTACTTCAGATATTTTCTCCTCRGTATCATAACAATACCATAGTTTACAAAATCTCCCAACTGTTTTCCCATAGAGTCCATGAGAAAGCAAGGCTTTCACAYAGACACTGTCAGAAAACAGAAATCTCTCTGCATCCAGGCCTTTAGCATTCACATGGATGTAGCATCATTGTAAAACTTTTCCTTTTTTCTTTCAAATATAAATATTGCACTGAATGAAAGCAATAGATTCCCATCTCCACTTTTAATTGGGCAGAGGTGATGAAATGTTTGTGCACCATGCAAGAAGATACTAAGCACCATAGAGCTTTAAAAAATTGTACTACATGTCATACCCTACACTTTGTTGGTTGCAGTGACGAAAATTACTTTTTTAAACAATTTATCAACAATATACCTGATCATGAGCTCTTAAATCTTCAGACACATTGACTAGTGACTACCACCACAAAACGGTAGGAAAATACAAAGCCTGAAGCTGGTTGCTGAGCTTYATTATTGTTTTATATTCACAGAATTAAATTTACTTGGTTATGATTGACACAATATTTAGAATTTCTGGTTAGCACAATAGGTAATTTAGGAGCAGACACATGCTTGCTGATGTATTATACAAAGCTACACCATAACTTCAGGCTCCAGAATACTCCATACAGTGTTCTGGGCTTCATTAATGCCTTCAGCCATGGGATCTCTCCTAGAAATCACTGACCATGGGATCAGTGATTAGCAAGAAACCTTTATTTAATGTGCTGTGGTTAAAAACACAGTGAACCCTGCCAATAGGATGCAAGTCTGTAAACACATTTCTAAGTAACACCCATTCAGTGATACAGAGATTTTAAGAAATGTTAAGGTTTAGTTTTTTTCCTGTAGCTCACTGTGGGATATCAACAAAAGAAGACATTAAATGTGTCACAGATTTCTGTGAAACATAAATGTTTCATTTAGGCCATTGCAAATTATTTAATTTTAAGCTCAAGCTTTTTCCTTCTCATTTCAGTCTCCCTCAAGAAGGTTCATGTCTAATTAATTATCCTTAGAGGTTTTCATCTTGAAAACGTAAAAACAGGCTGGTTTACCTGTTTACAACTCTTTCCCCAGAAAAACAGAAGTTTAAAGTAATGAAATTTATCAAAAGAACTGAGATCTGAAAACTTCTCTGTTCCAAAAATTTGACTTTTTTTCAGTGTAAAAAACTTTAAACAGCTTTTAACCAAGACACATAATGGTCCTTGCATGCTCCAAATTCTGTTGGTATGAATTCTGCGTTGTTGTCACTAAAATTAGATTCATATTGGAGTGAAAGAATCCTATGTCTTTAGAACAGTTTCAGTTTACTATGTTAGGGTATTTGAAGGCCCATACTTTTTCTAGCCATACCTGTTCAATGGAGCACAGCAGCAATACAAAATAAGTTCTGAAAAAGCTACAATTTAGTAGGTAGAACCAGCAGTAAAAAAGAAAGCATTCCTTGGATTTGTTGTGTTGTAATGATGTTTTCCTGTGCCTAAATGATATTGACTGTTGTTCTTATTGAAGAGGAAATAAGTATGTGCTCGGAGCTACTCAGACAACTATTTATCATTCTCTCTGGCAACAGAAAGAATCCCCATGCCAGAATGCAAAATCCAGCAGCAGCTACAGCTGCAGAATATCAGAAGGCTCTATTAAAACACTCACAGGCAAATCAGAACTCAATTTCCAGGCAGGATGCACTTCTTCAGAAGCATTGCTGTAGGACATAACTCAGTTCTCAGAACCCCACAGTCCGCAACATAATTCAAGTATTTAGGGGAAAATAAGGATCTTTGAAACATAAATAACACATAAAAAATAACACATTTTGTTCTTTATTGCTTCCTAGTGAAGCTTTGCTGGAGTACTGTAGTGAATAACGATAATATTTGCTCTTAAAATCTGATGCTGACTTAATCATTATAGTAAATTAGGATAAGGAACCCTGCAGTGAGAGGTGATGATAACATCATTTTTCATAAGATAATAGTGAATATTGTTTCTTGGTAAACCCACTATTAATATCTTTAAAGGTAAATGACTCTTGCTTGGTTACTTTAAATTGTTGTGAATCGTATTGGTTCATAACCACTGACTTAACTCTGACTGCTGGTACAAAACATTAGGTTAAAACTTTTGTCACCAAATTTCTTGCTCTATTTGGAGTCAGTTGGAAAAATTGACTATGAGGAACAAAGGAAAGAGGTGCAGACTGGCAAACTGAGTGTCAAGGATGTCCAGACCTGCAAAGCTTGCATAGAAGGCTCAGAGCGTCGCAACAGGCTCTCAGAGTGCAGAGAAGATAGAAATCATCCTAAACTATAGTCTGGCCATGCCTTGATTTATATCTTCTTGGCAGCATATGGAATATGGTTCCTCTTGTCTTAAGTCAGCATATTTATGTTTAGTCCCAAATAGAGACAAACACAGCAAAGGTTAAATTAGTGCAACTCTAGGACAAGGGCCTTCTTCCTTGACCATGAAAAGTAGAGTTACAGGGCTAAAATTAACACCTCTGTTACAGACTACACTTTCTGTCATGGTGGCTCAACCTCTCATTCATTTATCATAGACTTCTATTATCTGAATTTTCCAATGGGAAACACTGTTTCTACAAGATAGTGCCAAAATTAAAACAATAAAAGAAAGTAACCATTAAACTATTTTATTCTTAACTGGATTTGAAAGCACTGTAAAATACTTGTCGTTGCTAGTTTTCATATATTATTAAAAGCTTCCTATTCTTATTGTAATGACTATAGAAAATGTAGAACCTGAGTTCAACAGAACACTGGAAAAACAAAAGCTTTATCAAGAAAAATGAAAGCCCTGCTTGGAAACAAAAGCTAATTAAAAAAATTCTTTAAAATCCCCTAGAGAGAGACAAATGTACAGATAATAGTCACAGTCTGTTTAATGTTGGCAAGTATGTCTAACATGGCAGCACATTCAAACCAGCCTTCGCCTGTACAATCCAGCATCTAGCACGGTTACAGTGATTAAACATCATTACATTTATTAGAAATCTTATGCCTATTAAATTATATATAAAACCATATCATCTTGAAGTATTACTGTTATTCACATTTATCGATCAATGTCTCACAAATGTTTTCATTTGTCGGTTTAATGTGTTTAATCTCATATTAATTTGTGAGAGTATTTAAGAGATACAGCATTCAGGCAGTACACTTCTGTAAAGAAACACAGACATTTATTGGTCCTCCTTGAAAAAACAGTTGAAAGTAACTGGGTTAATGTGAGTGGTTAACATTGCTAAAGCTGAAAGAAAAATTATTTTTTATTCAAATTTTAGGGCTTCTCCAATAATACCATATAATAAATAATATACAAAATCACCCTATGGATCTGCATGAAATGTATTAGCAAGGTAACTTATGGTTTACCACCTTCAGGATTTTATATCCAAATGTGGAAGGACATTGTTAATATATTTTTCCATCTCTAGCCTTCGTTGTTGGGTGGGTAGATGTAATAGCATGCCATATTTTGTGTCTCTAACAAAACACGTTTTCCTTTGCCAAAATGCTACCCACAAGTTATCTGCAACCACCATGGCAAAAATCAAGTCTGTGCAGTTTTCCTCATTCTGCTTCTGCAGAAAAAGAAGTCCTTTTTAGAAATGGACTGAACATATTCTGTAGTTTATGTACGGCCTCCCGCCCGGTAAAATAACACATCAAATCGCATTGTCTCGTACTTGGTCCCACTGGCCAGAGCAGTGCTCTGAAGGCAAACAGACTCTACCTGGTGAAGCCCTGAGTGCACTAATAAGCCTTAATGGCCCTGATCAGCCTCACCTGTGCCTCCCCACATCCACCCCCTCCTCCTCCACCCTGAGCTCTCCTTAACTCAGCCTGAGGCTCCTACTCCTTTCCTCTGCTGTGYTGTGTTGGTGCTGGTCCCCCTGTTGAGCCAGGGCTTATCCTGAGGATTTGTTTGACTGCAGACTCACCTCACCACCTTCTGAGCTGTGCTTTTGGTTGGACCTGGCCACCATTATCAGGGGATTCCCCCTGCCTGAAGCTGGCATGGTATTCCCTCTGCTCTGGGCTTCCCCCCCCTCACAGAGCATTGCTGCTCTGGCTGCTCCCTGACACACTGAACCGGATTGACCTCCCCTGACGTGGAAGGCGGGGCACGCACTGTGCTTGAGCATGCTGGCAGGGACATGCAAGAGGTAATTTTATGCTCTTTTAATCTTCCTGTTCTCAAAAATATATTAATAATTAAGCCAGCAATGTTTCCACAAAGCAAAGCTGGGAAACCCRTTTATTTACTTGTATTACTTGAAAATACATAACTCTAATTATTCTAGCTCTTTTTTGAATATTAGGAGACATAATTTTCTGCCCCTCACCGTGTGTCCAATTGCAATCCCAGAATTTGTCTATTCTGTTCTAGAGACTATTATTTCACTTTGGATAACACCTACCTACCTTGATAGAGGAGTAGGTAGATGCATTTCTACCTGTCCCCTATTTCTGTATATCTTTGCATTTTTATAGCTAACAAAGCTTGTTCTTAAGTAATTGTGTGAATAAATTTCTTTATTGTTTAAGGTCCCCTTATGTCAGAGATCTTGTAAGGAAATCGCATTTGATGTGGAAATTACAAGGTTTTTTTCTAAAATTAATGCAGGTGAACACACATATAATAATATATCTGTTTTGGACTTCTCTCTGCTGCTAAATACTGAAACTGATAAAATCTATTATTGGCAACTTTTTGTGATAGTCAATTGATTTTAAAAATTTCCATGAGTTAAAAGTGCTGCAAAAATACAACCTGGTTAGTGACAGAAGTTAAATACAAACACTGAAGTTATTTCAGACCCTTAAAATGTCAGAGCATTAAAACTCAGGGTATAGCGTGCTGTCCAGTCTCGCTGGTGAGCAAAAGACTTATCTGTCCAGACCATCAAAGTCGCCTCTGAGGGCAATGAATATAATTTTAATTTTTTTTATTTCCTTTTTTTGGAGTGGTTAAAAAGCAGTAGAGCAAAATGAAAGGTTTTGACTTCAGAGCCAGATATATCGCAGCAAAGARGGCAAATGGCAAAGCTGCAATTAATGTGATGAACTTGATTATAATCACGGGCTCTAGAGTCTTACCTATTGAGGAGGGTAAGGAAAAGAGAACAGGAAAAGAAAAAATTTACTTTTCAAGGTAAAAACTTGTTTTCAAATTCTGTGTTTGATCTGATTCCTGTATTTGAGGAAACAGCTCAGCTATAAAAGTGTTCTAGCACAGTAGTGCTGCAGAGAGCTGTCCATGCATACTTGATGTCACTTAGCAATGACGTGTGCAGGCACTGCCCCTAACCCATGTGGCACAGGTCCTACTGCCAGTCTTTTTGCTGTACTTCTGCAGTGATGGAACTTGTGGTGTGCATGGGATAGCCACTGCTGCTGTGTGCAGGCAATGCTGGAGTGCTCACTGGAGATCCAAATCAGTTTGGGGTTATGTTTAGTTTTAATAGAAGTGTAATACTATTATAATTTAGTGTTTGGAAATAAATCCTCTGTGCTTTATCCAGTCCCTCTGCTTTTTAATGAAAGAAGGTGAAATTCACTCCCAAACTTCACTTATCCTGGGTTTTATGTGTTACATTTACCTCTGAATATTGATCTTAGGCTTTTACACTGAGAATGGTGGTTACACTGCCAGCAGCTGAAGCTGGGTGCAGGAAACAGAAAGTTCCAGTTCCAAACTGTAGCCTTTCTTCTTTGTAGTTCTGAAGCAGGTGGGGAAAAAGGAGTGAGCAGTAACAGGTCACAAATTCAAACCAGATTTCAGTGATCTRTGCTCTGTATTCTAACAGCAACGTGGTGACCTGTACATAATAAAAAGTTGAGATTTATATTCTTAAGTCAAATGAGTTTGTTTCATGTTTTATCAAACATTTCAATAGGTTTCTTTGTGCCTTAAGAGAATACATTCAGCATCAAAAATGTTATACTCTCATTCTGATAAGGAATTCCTTTACAATCTCAAACAGGGAGACTGGGAACAGACTTTGTCCTTCAAGGTATAAAAGTGAAAGGACAATCACCACCAGTACAGTTTTGAACAGCTTATTCCTGAAGTTAACTATGGAATTGCATCCAAGTTGGAAGCATGTTGTCCAACATTTGTCCTTGTTTGTGCTGAGTACTCCTGTGCCATGTAGAAATGTGGCTGTTGATCACCTGTACCTTTAAGTAACCTTGCTATGGAATGTACTTCTGGTGGTTACAAATAATCTGTGACTGGGCAGACTACTCCAGTTGGTACCTAAGGTCCAGCAAAACCATTCCAACTCAGCATTGAATGGTCAAGTCTGTAATTAACCTCATGCATAACTCTTGGCAAATCCCTGCACTGGTCTGTTATTCTCTGTTTGTTTGCATTTCTCTTTCCAAAATTGTCTGTATTTGAAGTCTTCTGGAGTAAAGTTTGACAATAATTATGTGCCATGCATCACAAGTTATTCCAGTTGCCCTTTGAAGCCTTTACTAGTACTGGAGGCCTAGGCAGTATCTGTTTACCCCCAGGGGTTGTTAGCTTCATGAATATCAGAAACAAACAGGTGGCTCCCTTCAAAATTCTGCACACATTTAAAAAAAAAGAGATAAATATTTCAGAAAGATGATCTTCCCTTCCTGCTTCCAGTCTCGTTTCTGTGATTAATAGCCATTAAAATGTCAGATTTCCTCTGCAGGTAGAATAGAGTGATAATGTTCCCAAAACAGGGAAAAAATATCATGAAAGGCAGCAGATATATTTAAGTCTTGTCAAGAAGCTGGATGTTGTCAATATTTAAAATAACCTGCCATGTCTTGGCAAGCTACCACTGCCATTTGTATTCACTACTTCGGCTTCTTGTAAAACCAAACAGCAACAAACCATTTCAGGCAAAATGATCCTTAAACACAGGAACTGCTTGTGTTCCCCCTCACTAATAATTAGTAGAAGACAGTGAAAAGTAAGCACTGATAATTACTAGAAGAGGAAAAAACCTAAGCAAATCATTTTATACTCTTTTCTCTTTGTTTGTGTCCAACTCACCGGTTTTTTAATAGGTCCAACCACATTTTGCTAATCTTAGAGTTTATAATCCCAACTATTGGACAGAAGACACCTGAAGGGGAAGGTGGAGGGTCCAGTAGCAATGCTGGCTTAAAGCTTGGCTCATTTAACCACTAGTGAGCAAAGAGTTACTTTACTCCAAAATAAGAGAAAACCAAACAGGATTATGTTAACAGCCAAGGGACACCTAAAACAAGGGTAGCACTTGTGTTTCTTACTGGTGGTATTTTCGGCGACATAGATGGCAAGAAAAAAGGACAGTAGTTTTATCTGAGTGTCATCTGTTTGTGTCCTAGGAATGGCTCTGGTGAATAACAGTGGTGTGGATGACATGGATGCAGTCTAAAAAAGGAGGTAAACATTTACACTTTGCTTTCAAAGGACATAAAATATTCTTTTTGGAGGTTTACTAGATTGGTGCTTTTGAAAGCTGAGTGTCATTCAATATGCAATGTGATATATTTCATTTTAAGCTGCTTGTAAGCACAATAGTCCTCGTGTTCAATTATAGTTAGGCTTTAACTTCTCAACTAATTGGAGTTTTACCTCCGGTCATCACTGATTTTTAACGTTTATGTTAATCTTTCTGAGGTAAAAATATTAAGCATTAATACAAATCTATTGAATTTTTAACATTTTTGAAGGATAAYCCATTATTTTTGAGGGATCACCCATGATATTTTGAAAAGAGTTCTATATATGAAGCTTTTGCTAGCTTGTACACAGAGGAGATTTATAAAGCAAGCCATCCATTTGTAGAAAAAAACAGACAGGAAAATCCTTTATTAAAGATGCCTCTGTAGATACTTCACAGGAGAGGGAAAAAAAGCACAAAAGATAAAAGCAGAGAGATTAATTCTGCAGATTGGTACTGAAAATACAACCCTGTATTTTCTGCATGGATTTACAAACAGCAGTGGAAACCTGGGGTTTAATGCTGCGTTTGTCCATGTTCTTAATGGCATTAGCTCTTCATGGATCAGGAAGCAGATACCAGACTGTGCAAGAGCTTTATCGAGCCTGAGAGTTTCACCATAAGAATGTTTGATTATATTTCTGAAATAATTTACTCATCAAACAGTGCTATTAAATGCAGGATACTTTTACAACACTGTTTCTGTTGTTGTTTTCACATTCTATTTTGCTGGCAATAAATCATTTTGAAGCAATTCATTTTTTACACATTGAGAGATAGACAGCAGATCCTGAACTCAGCAGATGACACATTAAATTCAGAGACATGTCAGTCACATTTAAAGTATGTGGCCAAATCCTACAGCAGGTCATTCCAGTGGAAAAAACACTGCAGTTCTCTATCCATGTSAAGCCAAAATAGAATTTTATTTTTCTTCACCTAGATAAAGAATTTTTTATGCATGTTCTGTGCTTTGTCAYAGAGTAGTAGTAAAAGAATAACCAGTATCCATCCCATAAGAACAGCGCTGATACCCYAAAGACCAGACTTTTGACCAACACCACCTGGATTATCCAGTGTTTCTCAATTAGAAGACACATTTTACAAATAAAAATCAAGAATGTTATTTCTTATTACAATAAAGAAACATAATGTTTCAGACATTGGTATCCACTTTTGGCTATCAATTAGGATTTTGAGAATAAACTTCAGAAGCCTTCAGTCTGAGAAAATGCAGGCAAACATGAGCTAGCCTGGAGCTCTGCTCTCCTGCAGACTGTAACACTCACTGCTGAACGAGACTGACACCTCCAGCACTGTTCCTCAGGGCTGGATTTGTTTGTAGGAATGGGCTTGTTTTGATAAAACATACATAACTAAGACTATTTAATGAAGTAGGAAAATCCCRTCAAAGATAAGCTTTCGCTGACAAACTGATATTTGAGCTTCTTGGCATACAAGAAAGTTTGTTGCATCTTCATTTTAACATGTTTAGGGAACTACTCCTGCACTGTGGTGTTCAAGCCTGACTTACTCATGTTGTTCAGTGTCTTTTTGCTTTATGCAGCCAAAGCTGGGCTGTAGAATGCAGTTGCACTGTATTTTAGCTTTCAACTGTCCAAAGCAGTCAATGTTAAGTGTTACTTTTGCACCCTGGCCTGTAAGGGATGATAAGCAATGTCTGCAGTAATTGTGTATGTTTCTGCTGTCTCCGTTATTTAGTGTTAAAGTTTGGACTGTGCAACTCAGAAAATTTTCTCTGGATTTTTTGCGTCTATTATTTCAGCTTTCAGTTTTAAAGAGAAACCTTACAGTATCACATGTTTCAGGGCATCACTATTGGAGTTTTTATGGGTATTAGGCAAAAATTTCAAACATTGCTGAGAAGCAGTGTGTTGTGAAGCTCAAGTGCTGTTTGCTATGCATCAAAGATGTTCAGATTTTAATAGGTAATGTCCTGAGTATTTTCTTTATCGTAATTATTATTCTGGTGGGAATGTGCTTTTTTCTCTAATGCAGCCTCTCTCTGCTGGAAAGTTTGTGATGAGTGCATTTCCTTTCTTTGATGCTAATGGTTAAATTTAACTGTAAACGGGAGTGAAAATGGACACGAWTGTGACAGATGTGGCTTTGTAAATTGACATTTGTGGACGAAGCTCTTTGCACATTTTCATAACAGAACACCACCAATATTTCCCTTAAGCAACACGACGGCTCTTGTCAAACACTTCCCCAAAAGGTCAGTCTTTTAGGCTGCAGCTTTTGTTCTCCCCGGCTGCTGCTGCTGCRCATTCCATCACCAGGTGACATTACAGAGAAGGCAGTACTGCAGCCAGGAGACCTCCACTTCACCGCTAGAAATCCCTTTAAGAGAGTGGGGATGGGAGTTAAGGTAGGCTTTTTTGGCATATGAGGAAACCCCCAGGATGCTTTCCTTTACRCAGAAAATGAATCTGTCTCTCCCTAAAACCTCTGGAGTGTGCAGCACGTATTCTTTAGCAAGGTGTGATAATCAAGGCATTGTTACATGCTGCTATGGTGTATTTCCTGGGGTGTGTTTCTAATGCTTTCAGTTAAAGCAYATTAAGCAATAAACATAAATTAGAAACAAAGATCTTGTATCTATAATACTTCTGTAAGTTTGATTTTATTTCATGTTATTTAAATGTTATATATGCCAAACCTCTGCATTTATTTCCATCTTTTCCTATTCCTCCATGAAGTAAAACTGCAGGACCTGGAGACAAATGGGAAGAGAAAGGAAGAAAGTTTTTTGACATTAAGCTTTTTGCATGTTATATCACAAGGRGGGCTAAATGTCTCTGGTTTGAAAAGTAGTTTACTTATGGACCTGAAGAAAAGCTTTCATAATTCCATTAGAGAGATGGCAGCAATTTTGCAGAGTAACAAAATTGTACAATCTTTTGTCAAATGTTCAGAGAGCTAGTAAAGGTAATGCAGTCAAGCAAGAGGATCAAGGACATTCCTTAAGCTCTGGAAGTAGAGTATGGTACTTGCAAAGATTTCTAACTGCAGACTTGAGAGCTACACATGGATGCATATATATCCAGTTTTTGTGATTTATGTTGACAGGGCATATGCTACCAATGCTGGGAATTATTTTCCCCTGACATAAAGGTCTCTCAATAATTGAAATTTGACCTGAACATGAGGGATTGGTTGGGGYAGCTCAGTATTATCAAATTTTCCATAAATTTCTTGAATGGATTGACCTTTAGCATCTTTTTAAAACTCTAGTGTTTCCCACTGCATCTCTGCGATGGCCTAAATTTATAACTCTCCCTCTCTAGCAGGAGATGGGGATTAAATGTGTGCTTATATTTTTCTTCTCTCTCCCTCTACCCTCCTGCCAAGTTCTGGAAGCATTGGTCATAGGTGAGAGTTTTCAACTCCTTTTAACAAAACAATTGGTRAGATGAGTTCCATCTAATGCATTGACATTTTATGATGAATAAATCTTAATTTAGTCTCTGAATCATTAAATGATTGAACTTTCTTTTTGGTGAGGATGTTGGTCTCTCCCCTTCCTTTTTTTCATTATTGTTGTTGCAAAGTACCATGGAGGGTTTTTTTTTTAATTGTTACAGATCTGTTGCAAACAATTTCAGTACAGTGCTTTTCCATTTCTGGAGTTCACGGCACTTTCTCACTATCAAAATATTCAATAGGCATTCAAATATGGATCAGGATTTTCTCCCACTGATTACTGGYTTTTCATGAGTGTGTGCATGGGCATCCCATATTTGTCCTTGTAATTTTTTCGTGAGCTTTTCTCGGAAATAAACCAGAAATACGACTTAACTTTTTTTGTGGAAGTGGTAGTTTATGTATTGATTGTCTTCCCCTTAAACTTTGATCACTGCTGGCTGCCGCTGAAAACCTTTCATTTTATCTGTATTTCTAAAGAATGAAGAATTTGTGCTTTTGAAGGCCTTTCAGCAGGCTCCTGCTGGTTCAGAGTCACAGGGATCTCCAGTGTGACTGTTTCTTTGGGGTTTCCTGACTTCTTGAGGTGTGCCTGTGGACACCTGTTCTCTGTTAGTTACTTGCACAGCTACATCTGCCTTCAGTTATTCTTGCAATCTGTGGCTCTTGTGACATCAGGGCGGTAGGAATGGTGTGTCAACATCCTTTAATACAATACATAAATATAGCTATGTAGGTACAGGTACTTTACAGCTACTCTGAACACTGCTTAGGCAATTACACAAAAACGTTACGAAGCTAAGCCCAGAAACTAAGCACACCATTTTAAATGCAAATATATACATATATATATATTAAGGGTAGCCAGTTTTAGAAGGATGGAAACAGCTATGAAGCAAARCATCTGGGGGAGAGAATTTAGTCAGACCGATGAGAATTATAATGGGGAACTGTTTAAGACAACTTCCTGTAGGWGTTTTAAAGCCTTAACATAAGAGTAGTATGTACAGGGTCTTTTTTATTGTTTCTGGGAATGTTCAGTGCACTTCTGGCAGATTTATGTCTCTGTAATTTTGGGCAGTGAAATAAAAAATTTAGTTTTTTTTTTTAAATTACATTTTTTTAGCAAACATGCAGTAATGTAGTTTTGCATAAATGTATGTAAAAAGTGTGGTTTTTTTTAATCTCTGAATGTATTTGTTGAAGTGGGGTTTGGTAAATCTTTGGTAAAAATATTTGTGAAAGTTAATGACTATGAGTTGTATATTGTATATCTGGACTTTTGGGGGCCTTTGACATGGCCCCCCACAACATCCTTCTCTCTAAATTGGAGAGGTGTAGATTTGATAGGTGCATTGTTAGGTGGATGAACACTTGCTTGGACAATCACGTCCGGAGAGAGTGGTCAGTGGCTCAGYGTCCAGGTGGATATTGGTGACAAGTGGTGTCCCCCAGGGGTCTGCAYTGGGACCAGTACTGTTGTTGCTGAAAATTTAATACATCTTCATTCTAGCAAGTTCTGCTAAGGGGTGTGAAGTATCTGATAATTGCCTTGTTTGTCAAGCACTGATTAACAGCAAGTATTTTTTTAGTTTCATTTCCCTTTTTTTTTGGAGGTTGGGGGAATGAATGTTCTCTGAAAAAAGAAAAATCTGGTTTGTTTTAAAGTATTACCAATTGCAACATATAGAYTGTTTTGTTCCTTAAAAATAGACAAAACTTTGCTAAGCATACGGCAGGAGACATCCACTGTGGCCATTTGTATCAAGGGTTTGTCCAGAATGTTTTCCAGCCACCTATTTTGGTGTAATGCTACTCTGTAAGTCTTTTACAGCTGCTGTTGTGTGCTTATTATGCACTACAACACAGTTGCCATAGAACACAGTTGTATTAACTGTAAATGTCAGCTTCATATGGTCCCCTCCTAGAGAAATAGCTTTTTTGGCAAATACAGGTGAGGATTTTTTTATATCAGTGATCAAATGTCCATGAATGAGACTTAGATCTTTTTTGTTTTATCCTCTCTCCAGAACTGACTTGGGGAAGAAGTTGAAAGGAAATAAGAGACTGTGACAGTTTTCCCCCTGATGATTTTTATGCAGGATAATGACCCATTCTTTTAGTAGTTTCAGATCAGCGTATTTCAGTTGTAGTTTGAAATATTCTACATTTTGGTGGAAAATTATCAAAATTAATATCAAAAGTTGTTCAGATTACCTTCTGCAAGCCCCCCTAGAGAATTTGGCAAGCATTATTTAAAGTTTAAACACTTGTCAACAAACTACTGTTTAGAGAAGCCATTCATKTGCTGAAAATATTTTTTGTATCAAACCTATACACAGTTCTTGTATTTTTGATTCTTATACATTTCTTTTGTCATTTTGTATTTCTGTAGATACAATCCCACTCGTTGCAAATCAATAAAAAACTATTAAAATCAGTTTTTAACTGTGGTCCTCAGCTGTTCCTTTTCTTYGATGACTTTTCCGATAGAGTGTGGTTGTTTTCACTGTTTGGTTACTTGTACTTTTTTGCTTTTATAACCCTTTTGTGYGGCATGTTTGTATTTACCTTGGAATTGTGTGTCTTTCTTGCTCTCTCTTATCTGTTCTGTGAGGTATTGCCTCCATTTTTTCTGTACTGCACAATGTATTTTTTTCAGCTCGCATATTCCCTTTTCCTTCTATGCACCTTTCATCCTATTAAAAAAAAAGGGAGAAAGAAGATCTTTATTGCATTGTTATACTATGGTATAACTTTTTTTGTGATATGGTCAAAGTCACTGCACGGCAAGGACTATAAGTAAATCTATTCTCCCTAGCCCAATAATTCTCTCTAATATACACAAAAAAACTAGCAGCAACAGAACTTCTAGACTCAAGTCAGAGCAAGACTTCTTGCCAAAATGGAAATAAACTTCACAGTATCACTTCTTCATCATAGGGTTTAAAGTGAAGTTTGTCTATATCTGGTAGACCTGAAAAAATACTGCTTCCTCCACTGTGGAAAATGTTACTGGTTGTTTACTGATAATTTTTGGGGAGGAAAAAAAAAAGGYAAAAAGAAAAAYAAATGCTATCATCAATACATTCTTAGTTTCCATCTTTTTTGTCGAATGGGTATTTTATAAATCTGATAGATGGGGGCAAATGTCAGTATCAGAGAAGGTATACAGTGACTTATTCCATAAAAGTAGTATTTTTTAAAGAAGATGATTAATTAAACAGGTGCAAGCATAGATTTTTTATTTAACTGGAAAATGGAGTCAAAATATCAAGCAAAACTCTAAGAAACATACATTTAATTAAATTGCAAGTCTTTGGGGGAAGAGAGATTTTTGTTCGTGTTTGAAACTGTCCTTAGCTCACCTGGGTCATGACCAAAAATCCTACTTTGCTAATGCACTATCTCCCAAGATGGATTTGGTCATAAATAAAATATTTTGTCCATGTATGTGCAAGTGTCTTAAATGTGTGGAATTGGGAAGAACAGAGGGCAGTGATAGCTACTTTCCTGTGTCTTAGAACAACCCAAAATCTCATTCAGACCACCCAGTTTATTGTTCAACTCTATTTAACATCTGCCCTGAATGTAATTGCAAATGTGGACAGGCTTACAGGTGTGTCACTGAGGATATAAATGCATACATATTTTATTGGAGCACTGCTTCATTGCTATGACAGGCRACCACTCAGAATCAAACAGGGCTTTCTAGGCCCCTTCTCTGCAAAATGCAGTTTGGTTTTGCTGCAGTGGGCTGGGCACTGGTCCATGTCCATCAATGAGTAGAAGGGCATCTTCTTAATCTTCCRCTCTGACTTAATCTTCTATCTTCACCAGCATTTTCTTTGAGTGTTAGACCGCTCTTACAGCCACTTTCACAGGACTGTGCTCCTTTGCTGAAATCCCAGTAATTTCTTTAATCCGATATATGTGCTTCACATCTGTATCTGTTTTGCATAAGAATGTCTGGCCAAAATGCTGCCTTGCTGAAAGGTATCTTCTCTCCTTAGGAGGTTCTTCCCTTTCTCTCCAAACCATACCTAGAGGAATTTACACCAGAGTCCTACTTGTGATCACACAGCTGCGGTGCACCATGTCACTATGGTTTTTGATGGAAAGCATTATATGCAGTAATGAATGAAGAAAGATCTCTGAATTTATATTCTTCTGAAGAGCTGGTAGTAAGTTAAAGGCAGATAGCTTAACCAATTCCTTACATAATTTAAAGCAACATAACATTTCYCCTTTCACAGACTTGTTGTGATACTTAGTTCTATATTTCAAAATTTATTGAATTTTTTGAGATATATTGAAAAATATGAATAATTGATATTTGAAATTATTACCATTTCTCAGGAAAAGCRGTTTCTAAGACTTTCTATAATCTGAAAAGAAATACATTTTATTTTTTATATAACACTTCTAAAACAGMTTTTGCTATGCAAAATGCTTTTTAGAAGATAAAGTCAGACTGTCACCTTAYCTAGTCTTCTGTGGCCCTCTGACATGTGCTAATTTAAATTTATTCCTATGATCTCATGATTTTACTAGTCTATAAAAGCAAGTTATTATCACTGTACAAATTCAGAATAGTAGCACTTAGTCTTATGTAATGATTTATCATTTATTTTCTTCCACTTTACACATGCTAATTCGCAAGGTCTCAGTGTGTGCAGAAGAACAGTGTTATTAAAACCCAGTTTATAGGCAGGTAAACTGGGGCRCAAATTTTGAGGGTTTTGCCAGCAGCTGACAGCAAGTCAACTTTAATGAGGGATAGGCTCAGACTGCCTGGATTTTTAGTTGGCTTACGTATATTATCCCATCAGTTGAATGCAGTTCACATGAATTTGAAGTCATGTAGCTAAATAAAACTCTCCTGTGCCGCTCTGCGTATGTGAAAAATTTGTGTCTTCTGGAAATGGAAGGCTTTTTTACTACGGTGAAGGAAGTCAGGGCTTAACCGTGCGAAGCACTCCACTGAGAAATTGGGAAGTTTTATTCTCATGGATGTTATAGATGTAACACATACAGTACTCTTCAGTCTTGATGGTAGAGATTTTTCTCTCTTCTTAATTAAGGCAAATTATCTTCCACTAATCTCAGTCATGCTCCATTTAGAGCATTGCTGATATATTGGTAAGTTGTCTTGCTTTCGTTTTTATAAGGGTCTCCCTGTCATCTGCACGCTGCCCAATTTTCTAGGTCACTGAAATTTTCTTGTGAAAAAAAATCCAAAATTTGTGTATGCATAAGATTTCAGAGCAACATGGGTGCTTACGTTCTTATGGAAGTCTTGATAACAGGCTTGTTTTTTTTTTCAAAGAAAGTCATAGAATTGCAGAATAAAGTGGAAGTTTTAGCTCAAGTCTTCCAGAAAGCATAAGAGTTTTTAGAACAGTTTCCTAGGGACAAAACTATATTGCACTCTTTTCCTCTGAGAACTATAAATAAGGAGTAACACTTTTGGGCCACTAAATACAAATGCTTCTGAGCTGGTTGTACTATACTTCTCTACCATAAAGTATCTGAGCRTTGGCTCTTGAATGATTTGTAGTTTGAAACTCTTCACAAAACACTGTCCAGGTTTCCTTGGTGCACTGTCCACAAGTCAAAAGAAAAAAGAAAATGCTTTATTGATTTTAGTGGCTTTTTAAAATAAGCTATTGTCTTGGGGTGACTCCATTCACTTTCCTTCGAATCCTGCTCACAGCGCCAATAAGTATTGTGCCGGTTTGGCCAAAATCTAGCAATATATCCTCTGAGAGGAAACCAGGTTACAACCACCCTTCCCCCCACAGGGTTCGGGAAAAAAAATATTTTCCTCGAAGGAAAGTGAATGAGATAAGAACTATTTATTTAACAAACACAC